>NIWZ02000077.1:0-116474 GCA_002242745.2 Lecanicillium sp. LEC01
AGCAAAATGACACGGCGAGAACGCTTAGTCATAGAGAGTCACGAGGTACGGTGCACCTACCCATCGCCCCAACTCAACAAGAGCTTATGTAACGGCTTCCACAGTCTCAACTTGGGCTACGCTACCACCACGTCTACATTCACCATGTACGTAAGAACATACAGAAACTCAGGAGGGCAAAAAGAAAAGGAAAATTTGGGACGAAACTAGCTACGTAACGCTAAGTCATGCCCAACCAGTCAAACGCGCCGTGGTGGCAGAGACCGCACGTCTGCATCCTTTGCTGCAAGCGTTATGTTCTGTAAAATATCATTTGGTACAGTCGACGCAGCATTTGCCCAGTCCTTATCCACAGACTTGGACTGAAATTCGAATCTTGTCTTTATGTATCCGTCCTCGCTGAAAATATGCCAACTAATCACGTACTGGTGTCGCTGCTTCTCAGCATAGCTCCAGCTTTGCGATGGTTCTGGAACAACAAAGCAGAGGACAATATTGCTGTTGGTGCGCTTGTCCGCCAAGATCGAACCAGGCAGGGCAAGCGTCATTCCGTCAACCTCTAGCAATTCTAGATTTAGCCTGTAAATCTCTGTAAGCCATTCCTGAACAGAGATCTCCTTTGGAACAGGTATGCTGATTGGCGCTCGGTAGACAAGAGGAGCGACAATGTCCTCTGTCGGGGAGCACACAGGCTGCGCACCATTACAAAATAATTTTGCTACAACTTACGAAACAAAACGATCAAAGCTATGTGCGAGCAAGTAATATCGGCACATTGGTGAGGTCAATGCGGGAAAACATCGTTTTCGCGGGGTGATGATGAGTCCAAGTGCTTTTGCTGCGCCGTGATATGTCGGTAGCAAGAGAGAGATATATGACTAGCACCGTTGGGTAGCTGTTTTAAACGCTCCAAGGATATCACGACCGGGAAGCAGAGCATCACAGGCAGTTTGTAATAGCCCCTTACATTAGTTCTTCGTCGGTATTTGCGACAGCGAAGTAGGCGTTGGCGTCTAAATTAGTTTTCTTTTCTTCACTCGGTTTTTACTACACTAACCTATAGTCGGTCGTACAGGTGGCTGACATCTGTCCCTGATTGGCTTTCCACAGCGTTGCGCGATGGTTTTGTTTTAAACTTACACGTAAGCATGCTTCTTGAGCTTTAACGTAGCAATGAGTCACGGCAAACTTTATATAGAATTTGAAAAATGAGTTGTGAATACTAAATATCCGGCTCGCATTCAAGCGCAAAGAAAAATTTACTCCGGTTTCCTCTTCCAAATAATACATCTAGTGCGCGGCTACAAGAAACACTGGCTCTGTGCTATGTATCCCGAGTGGCAATCATACATCTCCAGGGCCACTTCCTGGGCCTCACTGCCAGTTGAAGTACGACAAAACATACTGAGCCTGGTGGGACTGCCCACATACGAGAAACGATACGATGACCTGGGCTCACCAAAGGTGGCCCTGTTCGCTACAGTGTGCAGGGAGTGGCAGGTCTTCTTTGAAGCGCGTACATTTCGGCGTCTTGTCCTTGATGATGACTCTCTCAGCGAGTTTGACGCAATAGTGAGGCGTCATGACTTTCGTTTGGGGTATATACGAAAGCTCTGGCTTCGGATTCAGCTCGCAGAGTACGAGTGTCCCGATTGTGATGTAGCGGAGGATGAAGCAACTCAGCGGCGTATGTTGTGCACCCGTACCCCCTACCCTGATACTGCTGAGCTTTGGTATTAATCAGCCCTCACAGCAATAACATTATATTCACAAGGTGCATTCAGTCCCTTCTGGGAGCCCTCGAACTCTGGGATGCCGCGAGGCATGGGCCATCGGGACTGGCACTCATGTTGTCTGCTTCCTCGCCCAGCGATTCTGAGCATCGCTTTAGCCAATGCGAAATCAAGAGCAATTATCCATTCCACTACGTCGAGGATTTAGATCTTGCACCTGGCATTGTTGATTTCCACCAAACACATATTACCGATCCGTTCAGACGCCATTTTCATCGCGGCTGCCCTCCGCCGCTGGACGGTGAGCATATCAAAAGGGTGCAGGGAACTCCGCTCCGTTTAGAGCAACAAAGGGGTGAGCAAGGCCGTTTTTTAAGTCCTTACAAGACTCTCCCTGCCGTGCCCATGGTCAAGGGACTGGTAATGCGCAGACAGTTTCGCAGGGGCATACATGTAGCGACACTATCTTGGCTGCTTAGTCAAAGTTTTGTGGCATTGGAATGGTTCCGCTTCGAGAGATCTATTTCCATGAACTCTCGTAAGCAGGTATCTTTTGATAAAGGTACGAAACGCCGCCAGCTTCTATTCGAGAAAGCATCTGATGAAGCTAACACCATTTCCCAGGCTTACAGTTGCACTTACTGCCGTCTTTGCCGAAAACATTGCGCCAATTCTCCTTTACGCAGTGGGAAACCCCCCAAATTGAGCATGGTGTTAATCTCGAGGAAGAATTAGTACCGGAAGCCTCTCGACATGCTCAGGTCTACCTGCCTCGCGAAATGGCAAAGCTTTCTCAAAGACTAGAGCAGTTTAGTCCGCAATGGCAAATGGATACAGCAGCTTTTCTTCAGTCTATTACTGAGCTGAATGGATCACCCAATCTGCCAGAAAGCTCACTGAAGCGTGTAATCCTGCGCTGTCTGCTATCGAGCTCAGACAGAGCGCGACGAGATTTCGAATCGCTGGTAATACGCGCTGCCAAAGCGGCTCTGTCGCTTCCCCGGCTGGAAGTCCTCGAACTCTGGGGTACATGTCTTGACGGAGAAGAAAGCTGCGCATACATCTTTCGGTACATTTATGAAGGAGGTCGAGTTAGTATTGTCTGGATGTGTTGTGAAGACACCAAAATTCCTCCGGCGCGAATTATCGCCAAGTGGAGCGAGGTGGCTGAGAAACACCTCCATTCGACTCTCGCGTACAATGCTATCTCTTTTACTGAGACAAAAGCAGAGATTCTCAGGTCTGAAGGAACCTGCATATATCGACATTTGATGCTCAGGAATTTGGTGCTTGATCCAATTACCCAGATACTACTGGAGAACGAGCCTTACAATTGGGGCTTGGATGACAATAGCGCATCATTGCAGCAAGGTAATGCTCTGAATTCAAATCCTGCAAACCCAAATCCATTATATGATCATTTATTGATGGAAGTGCTTGGCCCCGACACTGATTTCGGACTACTGCAAGCGGATCTCACGGCTTTCGATGCTGCAGTCGACGCCTTTGTCCAGCAGCGTCACTGATAGTACAGAGTGACAATATGTTCTGAAGAAACACGCAGAGAAGCAATGACTCTGACAACTTCATTAAAGGTTAGAATAGAGATGATGTTTAAGTGAAATCCAGCCCCATTATTCAAGAAAGTGTAGAATTGTTGAAGTAGTCGCTCTGCTGTACTTACATCCCCTTCAATGTGGCGGCCGAAACGCCCCGTCGTCTTGGCACATAAAACCGGCCCGGAGCCACACCACGTCACCCGCCGCAGCTGTCAACTATAGCCCACCTTTAATCCTACCTAACGCGCCAAATCTACAAGCTAAACATCCCTAGCTCCAACGGCGCACGCACTGCATATCGAACTCGACTCAGCATCAGGAAAACGCATTTGTGCACATGAGCGCGATACACTTTGCGCTCTGCTTCCCCTAGTGCAAGCGGTACTCTCGCCAATAACCCGCCTCTGACCAGCTCCCAGAAGAATCATGTACCACCTCGCAAAGGGCCTATATCTCTACGCTACGAGCAAAGAAGGTATAGAATCAGTCGCATTCTGATAGTAGAACATGTCCGGGAACACAACCAGTTCTAACCAAACCGTGTCTCTAGAATACTCTGTCATCCTCCTCGGTCTCGACAATGCCGGCAAAACCACGTTTCACGAACAGGTCAAGGCCATGTACCTGCCCAACGCTCCCGCGCCGAAGCTAAAAACCGTCCCAACCGTCGGCCAGAACGTGTCGACGTTGACCCTGCCAGATATGTACCTAAAAGTATGGGATGTCGGCGGCCAGCACTCGTTGCGCAAGCTGTGGGAGAGCTACTACACCAGCTGCCACGCTATTGTCTTCATCATTGATAGCACCGACATTGGCGACGGCAGCCTCGACCACGATAGTTCCGGCCGCCTGGACGAGTGCCGTCTTGTGCTGGAAGATGTGCTGCAAAACTCGGAGACGGAGGGCGTGCCGTTGCTGATTCTCGCCAATAAGCAGGACAGGGAAGACTGCATCGAGACGATTCGCATCAAGGAGGGGCTCGTCAAGAAGGTCATGGAGGGCGACAAGGGAGATAGTATTCGAGATACCCGCGTGCTGGCTATGAGTGCGCTTACAGGTGATGGGGTTAAAGAGGCAGTAGACTGGTTGCGTACGAGGGTGCAATGGAATAAAGAGTCGAGACCGCCGGTGAGGCGGTAGTCCAGCGGAACTGTTGATTTACTCATACGCAGCATCTTCCATTCGGTAATCGGAGTCTGGAGTCGAGTCCTTTTTGTTAATCTACAAAGTCCGTTTAACTCCGCTGGAGTGGACGATTTCAAAGAATATGCGATGATTTGAGCTAGACGGAAATAGCCTACGCACCTTTGACAAAATCTGTTCAACATGTAAATTCTTTGACCAAACTTTGTTACTTTGACTTCATTATATGATACACGCTCATCGCTACCTATCATTCTCCGCTGTCAGCTCAGCCATAAGCCCACCCTTATCTCTCCTCTTTGCATCCTCCGCAAGTTTCCTATCCAACATTTCCGTAAACTCCTTGGTCTTGTTCAACGCCGTCTGGGCACAGTTGACAAACAGCGGCGCATCAATCGCCGTGCCTCCCAGCTTTGAGATCTGACAAATCTCGCCATGCCGATTCATGCTAAACGTACAGCTGCTCACCCGCATCTGCTCCTCCAGCAGCGTCGCGTCCATCAACACTTTTGTATCCTCCCCGTCCGCCTCGCCGCTGCTACCAAAGAAGCTAAACGTCACGCAAAACGGCGAATGCAACCAGCTTAGCGGTACAGGCTCGCGCTCCGCTGGTGTGTATACTGTCAATGTCTCGCCCTCGATGCTGCTTTCGGGCTTGCGGAAATGTCGCAACGCCGCGATGACGGCGAGACATGAGACGTCGAGGAGGTTACCGTCGTGAGTCATGACGTGCAGGTCCACCCGGACGGACCAGCATTTTTGGCCCGCGATGAGGCAGAGTGATTCTGTGTCTAGGGCGCCAGAGCGACGTATCGTCTTTTCTAACAGCCGTGACAGCAGGACTTCTGTCTCTGTAGGACGGTTGACTTCAAAGGTGGGCGCAATCATGGGACTGAGCTCGGATGCTATTGTGAAGACGCCGTCAAACGGCCTGTCGCTATATGGCACTGTGACTTCTGCAGAGACTTTGGCGAGGACCCTATGAGAAATGTTAGTAAATTAGTTCATTTTTTTGCAATGAACGGTAGCTCTCTTTAACGCACCTCGTCTTGCCAAATTGCACGTCTGCAACACCATATTCATCGCCAAAAGTGAGCTTGAGTGATCTATATTGGTCAAATTTTCTGTTATCCAGACGCAGCCCTTCAGCCAGCGCCTGCGTAACGAAATTCTTCTCATTCAACGAGGGCTCAGCTTCTCGTGGCATTTTGAATTGACTCCTTCCGGACTCAAAAATATGTCTAAAATATTATGATCAAAAGTCGCAGCAGCTTGACGTAGAGTTGGCGTGGGTCCGTCCAGAGGAAAGAATTCTGCCGGGCGGTGGGCAACGATTCTCGACATCCCATCACCAACGGACGCCTAAACCGGCCAAGAACCTAGAAACGTTCCCAACAACCGTCACCACAGCTTTATTTCACAATGACTACAGCGCATAGACCTACATTCGACCCGGTAAGTATTTGATGCTTGAGAGTGTTCAAATTACGTGAAGAAAAAAAAAAAAGAAAAAAAAGGAAAACAGCTAACACCTCATTTCTTAGGCTCGCGGCAAAGAAGCCCTCCGCGGCCCAGCCTACCACCAACGCCTACTTCCAGCACACACACAGCTCAAATACCGCCTCGCGGGCCAAGGCGGCGACGCAGACGATGACTCCGACGACACACGCGACCTTGCGGCGGAGCTCCTAGCCGCCGAGGCCGCGCACTTTGCCAAGAAGAAGGGCGGCGCGCCTCTATCTCTGGAAGACGGTGGTGTCCATCACGACGAGGAAACTGCCACGAGCGACGTTGCACGCGGGGCGAAGCGGTCTCCGCCACCGGCAGCAGGCGATGAAGACCAAGAAGAGGATTTACACGCAAAGCGGCGGCGGATATTAGAAGAGTCGCGAGACATTGATGCCGATGATGACAGTGAAGAGGAGGACGACGACGATGATGATAGCGATGATAGCGACGACAGTGATGACGAGGATGCCGAGTTGCAGAGAGAGCTGGAGAGGGTTCGAAAGGAAAGAGAAGAAAAGAAGAAACAAGAGGTATGCCGCTTGGTTTTATTACTACGGGGGTTTGTTAGTCAAGTCGAGGAAAAATGCTAACGTGGATTTGTACAGGAGGCGGAACGCGCCAAGGAAGATCAGGATGCTCGTGAGCGCGATATTGCACTCGGTAACCCGCTGCTCAATAAGCAGGATTTCACAATGAAGAGACGCTGGGATGACGATGTGGTTTTCAAGAACCAGGCCCGTGGTACGGAGGATAAAGGCAAGAAGAAGGAGTTTGTCAACGTAAGTTGTGCTCATCGTTTACAAAGTAAGATATACGCAGCTAACACTTTTGATAGGATTTGCTACGGTCTGATTTCCATAGACGCTTCATGAGTAAATACGTTAGATAAGAGGTTCAACTTCTATATAAAAGAAAGAAACAATATACACCAGATACCCTCATCATTACTGTCTCGCTTTAGTTTCGCTTCTCCTCGGCCAAAAGTCGACGCTCGATCTCTTCAAACGCGCCGAGCACATTTCCAAATGCCTTGTACGTGCCCTCGCCGCGATAGCCTTGGTCAACTTTTTCAATCGACCCCTCCTCTTTCCATCGCGCGCCAAGCAACTCGTCAAACGTCTCGCCATCTTTACGCTCCAGTGCCCACAGTGCTTTATACGCGCCACCTAGCGCGCATGCGCTGCCGCCGACATCGAGCTTGTACACGCCGTCGGCGCCGCCGAGTACTTCGCCAATAACTTGGGCAATGGCCGGGTTCAGCGAGCCGCCGCCGACGAGGTAGATGCGACGCGGTTGCGCGGGTAGAGAGTCACGAGGGCTATGGACGAGGTTCTGTGAGCGAAGACGCATTGACAGTGCTTGTGACTCGACGATTGTGCGCGCATCAGTTTCCTTTGTCCATCCTTCTGGGTTCTCGCCCTCACGACGCAAGTCGCTGCCGTCGCTGGGGTTGCATGTGAATCGCCACGTTCCCGGCCGGATGTTGGGCACCGTCTCGCGTAGGTCGAAATACAGTCCCATCTTTGCACGGTCTTGAGGTTTGTTGATGTTTAATGGTGGCGTATCAAAGATGGCTTTGTTGAATGTCTCCCAGCCTGTTCCACCTGGTTCGGGCTTGGGCAGAGCGTCACGGATTCGCTCTCGAGATAGGCCGCCGTTCTTGTAGCACAGCATGAACATGTAGTGGCCCTCGGTGGTCGGGTGGTTGAAGAAGTGATACGAGCCGTCGGGTTTGTAGGCAGGTGTATTCATAAGGAATGTCGTAGAGGTGCCGAGCGATACAATTGCATCAAGTGGTCGCAGCGGTAGTGCAAGGATAGTAGCTGGGTTGTCGCCTGTGAAGGGGAGGACCTGGCAGTCGGCGCTGAAGCCATATCGCTCGACAAAGTAGTTTGATACAGCGCCGAATCGCTGGCTACCGTCCATGCAAGGCTCACCGAGCTTCTGGCGCAGCTCTTGCCCGCCTTCCTTGCTGCCGCCTGCAAGAGTGAGGAGTTGCTCGTTGTACTTCTCGTTGGGCATGTCCCAGAGATTCATGCCGCAGACGTCGCCGACGTCCAGGGGAGCGATTTTGCCGAGCATGATAGACGCAAGCCAGGAAGAGACGAGGGAGATGCGGGTTGTCTTGGCGTAGAGTTCGGGTTTGGTTCTGCGCAAACGCATGATTTGCGTACCTGTAAATCTCTGTATGTCTCGTTAGTAATTGATAAAAAAAGTTAAAAGAGTTCGGGGCAATGAAATAAAATTTCTGCAAACTTACATGGTGTGCACCGCTTCCCGTTACCTTGGCCAGTTCTTCTCTCCCACCAAGCTCAGCGTCAAACGCATCACACTCCTTCTGCGTGCTCTGATCCTGCCAATTAGGTGACCACTCATTCGACAGGGCGTCCGCAAGCTGCTCAACAAGCGGCTTTTTGGGGTCTAGGTTCGCAAGTCGCTCTTCGGCGTTGTCATTCCAGTATACGCTACCGTGCTGCTGGCCGGAGCCACTGACGCCGCGAATGTTTGACATGGGGACGGGCATTTCCTTGGCCAGACGGTCGAGGACAAGGTTGACGGATTCCATCCACATGGCAACGGGGGCGTAGACTTCGCCTGTTTCGTCGCGGACGTGGACGCCCTTGTGAATGTTGTAGCGCGAGCCAAAGTCATCATCAAAGTCTACTTTGGCTTGCGCTACTGTTTTGAGAGAGGAGTTTACGGCGATGGCTGTGATTAGGTTAGAAACTGTTTTGAATTTATAAGATGGAATTTGGTACATACCCTTAAGTTGCTGTGTAGATAGGTCAAAGCCTAGGTAAAGCGACTCGTTGTTGTCGGCTGCCATTGTGACGGTGTTGGGAAGGTGGATACGATGCTATGTTGATGTATCGTCGACCTATAGACTGATTGCAATAAGACGAATTTGTATAGCGAGTAAATGAATAAAGTCAAGGCGTTTTAAAAAGAAAAGTTGGCCCCTCTAGACGTTCATCCAAGTTAATTCAGCGTCGAAAATCATCAGTTCGTCATTCGCAGCAAAGAACATCAAGAACAGCTCCCAAAAAAATAACTGGAGCAAATGACTTCATCCATCCGACGCCCGATTGACGGAAGTACTAAAAAGGGACGATAAGGCGGGGCCGAAAGTGCCGGAGTGGCCTATCAACAGTCGCAGATTGGTGGAAAAGAGAAAAAAGTAACAAAGAACCAACCAACTTCCGTTTACAGCGTGCTGAGTTGCTAGAAATTGGCAAAAAAGGAGCAGATTTTCAATAGAGATGAGGGGAAAGCGGAGAGGTAATAAATATTAGAAGCTGGGGCCCTTGGTAAAAACGTCATCTTGACAACGCTTTTTGCCAAGCTCTGGCCGATGGGTGCCCCTCCGCCACCTCTTTTCGAACTGTTTTAACAGCACCAATAGGAAGGCGGCGCTTATAAGAGACGCTGCGACTTCGGGGTGATCATTTCCAAGCTGCCCCTGGAGAGCAATTACACAGATCCTACGTTGCTTAGCTAA
Source organism: Lecanicillium sp. LEC01 (assembly GCA_002242745.2). Classification (NCBI taxonomy): domain Eukaryota; kingdom Fungi; phylum Ascomycota; class Sordariomycetes; order Hypocreales; family Cordycipitaceae; genus Lecanicillium; species Lecanicillium sp. LEC01. The sequence continues at coordinate 9,444 of NIWZ02000077.1, forward strand.
GTAGATTAAGTAGATTAAATATCGCGTGCTTTTAGAGATTGACTAATTCAGTAAGACAAAATACAACTCTCCTTTTGACCAATTGGGCTTCGTGAAAATTGTCACTTGGTGCAGCATGATGCAGAAGGGTGGCCGAAGAGGTTCTCAAGAAGCTCCTAATAATAGCTCAACAACACAGCCCACATGGCAATGCGCCAAATATGAGCACACGAAATATAGGTAGATTCTTGTTTAGTTTATTGATTACACACACGGTCTAGCCGTAGAATCTAATGTTTATGCTTGCGGTCATGTTCAGCGTCATGAGTATGCCCATTCTCGCCATTATGCTCGCGTCCCGCCTCGGGGTCCGCGTCGAGATTCGTAAATACAAAGTCATCAAACTTTTCGTTTACGGGTGCCTCCTTGGACACAAACCGGATGCGAATGCGTCGTGCACCACGCACGTTGGCGCCAACCTGCGTGCGCACCGCATTCTCCACCTCGCGTAGATCTTCCACAGTCCAGGCACCCGGGACGGCCATTTCAAGATCAATCAGGTAGTTTTGGCCCGACTTGACTCCGCCGACGTCGCGGACCTCAGCCTCGTGCCCCTCGCTGACGCTGTTGAGACCTTGACGGGCTCGCTTGCGGACATTGTTCTTGACCTCCGAGTCAATGCTCTGGTCGATGAGCTCTTGGATGGCTGCTTTGGTGTTGGAGGTGCCAGCATTGACAACCATGAGAGAAATCAGGAGTCCGCCAACGGGGTCCAGCCAAACGGCGTTCTGGATTGTGTTGGCTCCAATAATAGCCACAAGGGTTACGATGCCGGTCAGACTGTCGACGCGGTGGTGGACGGCGTTGGAGGCGAGGACGGAGGATTTGCGTTCGCGTGCAACTTTCATGGCTGTAACGTAGGTTGTTAGTTTGTTTTGCAATTTGTCTTCAAGTAGAGGTCTCAGTAAAACATACTTGCGTGATAGAGCCATTCTTTAATTAGAATGGTGCCGGCGGCCAGCCACGCGGCATGAACACTGGGAATATCGAGGTCGGCGGCACTGTGCGAGTGGCTGTGTCCATGGCCAACATGTTCCAAGATTTGATGCGCAGCCTCTGGGTTAAAATGTCCGTACAAGCTAATGGCACTCTCCCAGCCCATGTAGATGCCGCCAATGAGCAGCATCCCAGACACGCCAAGCGATCCCAAGCTTTCGACCTTGCCAAAGCCCAGGGGAAAGCGCTCCGTCGGAGGTTTGATGCTCCAGGAAACGGTAGCTAGGGTCAGAATATCCGAGGCCAGATCAGCTATGCTGTGCCAGGCATCGGCGACCATTGCTTTGGAGTTGAAGGCCCAGCCTCCAATAAACTTGGCAATAGCCATGGCCAGGTTAGATAACAAGCCAAGTCGGGTTATGCGGACGCCGGGGTCCTTCTTGTTGCCCGAGGTAAGGTAGGCATTGTCGTGGTGATGGTGATGGCCATGATGGCTGTGGCCGGCGTGCTCGCGTGTTTGGCCCATGGCGAGGCGGATATTTTGTTGGAGTCGGGAGGTACGGCACGCAAGAGGGGATCGAGGAGAGACGTGAAGAAGCGCGGTATGAGACGATGAGCTGGTGTTGTTGGAGCCGGAAAGTATACAAGGAGATTCAAAAGGCGTCGGGCCGTGTTGGGCAGCAGATGAACAAGGAAAATAGGGAGTCGTTGACTGGTTCTGCAGGAGTCGACGTGCGCTGGCGTGGATAAGGCGAGGTGTCCCAATGATGGGCTGCGTCGACGAGACATGGCGCGGCGGTGCGGCGACGGTCCCTGCGCATGGTAGTCGTACGAGTGGGAGTCCTGCTGCAGAGGCTATGCGCCGTGACGACAGGCACCTTGCGGCCAGCAGGCGCGTGGACCGCCTACTAGCCTGGGGCGACATGGCAGAAACGGCGAGGCAAAAATGTATCTTGTCTCAGTGTTTTCAGCATGTATTCTAGGGGTGGAACGATTGAGGAGAAGATGAAGACGCTGTCGTTAATCTTTTCTTATTTTTAAACTCGTCTCTTCGGATGCGCTGCGTCGGCGGAAGAAAGTCGAACTCAAATGTCGAGCCGGTCCGGGCTGGCTGCCACTTTTGAACCTCCCTAGGCTTAGCTTAACGCGCGGGATCCAGTAGGAGCTGGTGCTTCCGTCGAGGCGCAAGACGAGAGATCAATTGCGTTCAAATGACCAAGGCCGAAGTCTTTGTTGTCTTGTGGGAATTGCGATTGCACGAGGCGGAACTGGATTCGATGCCACCGCTTTATTCCGCTTCCGCGGACCGCCCAACGACGTCGGACGGACAAGGAACTCGGGAGGGGAGCTGCCACCAGCACAAACGGAGACCGAACCATTGCCGCGCTGGGTTCGCCTGCACGATGAGATCTACCACTTAAAGCGCGATAAACGTGTTGATTTACGTATTTTAAGACTTTAAAAATTTCGACAGTCTTGTTAGTCTCTGAATATTATTTCTAAATTTTCCGTGAATTATTATTCTTTCTTGTAGACGCCGGGAAAGACACACTTGCACTTCAAGCCCCCGTTGCCGGTTGTGCCTGATTATGACGTGAGGCACTGCTCTGCCCATCCGAGCTCCGAATACCACTAGAGAGGAACCTAAGGTAAGGTATGCCTGCGATGCGGGGTGGACGAGTATTGCAGTGCTATGTCCATCCTGCAGCAAATGTGGGGAGAATACTACCTACCTACCTTCCCTAACCCTCTGTACCAGTATCTGCGGCGGAAACAAACCCTGCCTGGCATTTATCTGCAAGCTTACCATATCATCATCGCACGTCTTCATCCACATTGCGATGACATTTTGAATTCCCAACCTTCCGTCTCTACCGGCGAGTTGGCTGCATCTACCACTGATACTTCATCTTTTCGATTTAACAGTGGCTTTTTGAATATCCTGCCATCTGCCTCTTTGTCTGCGAGCCAACCGAGCCCTCCTCAATCATCTCCAACTGATTACCGCCACCTTCAACATATATTCAGAAAAAAAAAACATCCTAGACTTATATAGAAACCTCTCTACCTTGCGCCGCTCTCTCACACGCTTCGCCCACACGATACTGGGCCAACCTTTCTCCAATGCGCAAACCACTACTACGCATCCCATATACCGACGTCCTCGCCGCTCCAACAGTAAACCCCGTCAGCGCAAACACCATCCCCGGCGCAGTAGCCGCCCTCCAGCGCTTTTTTGCCGCACCGTTGCCCAAGCACCTCTCCCCTTCTACAGTCGTCCTCACCGGTGCAGGGCTATCCGTCGCGTCAGGCTTACCAGACTACAGGGGCGACAATGGCACCTATCGCATCAACAAGACCTATCGTCCCATCTACCACCATGAATTCTTAAGCAGTCACGAGGCACGCAAGCGGTACTGGGCACGAAGTTTTCTTGGCTGGTCTACTATGTATAAGGCCCATCCCAACATTGGCCACTATGCTATTCGGGACCTGGCTGCCCTAGGATTGCTGAGCAGTGTCATTACGCAAAACGTCGACTCTTTCCACCCAAAAGCTCACCCGCAAATACCCACCCTTGAGCTGCATGGCTATCTGAGAGCAACTGTCTGCATCAGCTGCAGGTCAGAGTTTTCGCGAGACGAGTTTCAGACACACCTTGCTCGTCTTAATCCCCGCTGGGAAGCTCTGATGCGCGAGGCACTGGCTTCTGGTGCTCTGGATACCGAGGACCCTGCTACAAGGAGTAAAAAGGGCCTCAGAACGAACCCCGACGGTGACGTCGATCTTCCCGATGCCCCGTATACTACCTTTCGATATCCACCTTGTCCCAAATGTCTCAAGGATCCGCAGATAACACCCGACGGTCGTCCTCAGATTGTCGAAACTGATTCAGAGGGAGCCTGGTCGCCCTCAAGTACTGGCGGTATTCTCAAACCAAACGTCGTCATGTTTGGTGAGAGTATCCCCGCATCCGTCAAAACTGCCGCCGAACAGGCTATAGACGGCGCCGGGAGACTGCTTGTTCTGGGCACTTCGTTGGCCACGTATTCCGCCTGGAGACTTGCCAAGCAGGCCAAAGACCGCGGAATGCCAATTGCCATTGTCAATATGGGAGGTGTAAGAGGCGAAAACGTCCTCTTCGACTCGCTAGACACAGACCAGCGTGGTGAGCAGGGTGTGCGAACGGAGCTGCTGACCAATGAGCTCTTGCCTTCCCTCGTAACGGAGTTGCGAAAGGAGGCTGCCGAGCATGGACTTCACGAAACCGTGCCAGAGAACGCGAGAACCAATTCTAGCATCTTTAAGGATATGCTTTCATGAAAATATCATAAAATAACACTGTATAATATGCAGGATATGTTGGTACAATAAATAATAGAACATGTATATATTACGATATTTTTCTTCTTCCGTCTTTAAAAGAAGCTGCCAAAGTTGGTTGGCTTGCTCCTGGGTTTTTCAGACTCGGGCGGTTTCGCTTCAGTTCGTTGAGGCTCAGGCTCAGGCTCAGGCTCAGGTTGTGATTGCTTAGCCTTGACTTTTTGCTTTGCAGCGGCAGCGTTGTCTTCTCTTTCGCCTCGCTCGATCGCTTTCAGAACTGCTGTTCGTTAGCCTGCGTTTCGCGGTATCACGTCGGGGGTTTCCGGCGCACCTTCTTCCCAATCTGTCTCTGTCTGTTCATCGCCAGTGCCCAACAGCTTGTCAACGTCAACGTCTTCACCATTTTGTATCCTCTGAACAACTTCGCGAAGCTGGCCCAGCCGTAGAGACGACTGGCGCAGATAGCGGTCCATTTGATTTCGCAGCGCAATCATCTGAATAGACATGGACCCGACAAAGAGGAACATGACAATGAAAAACGTCGCCGGGTTCCAGTCTTTGGATAACCAGTTCTGCGAGTTCTTTCTATTCTCTTTTCGGAATGGTTTCGGTACCAGAGATTTCCAAAACGAGACATCTGCAACCGTCGCCGGCGCTGTGCTCGAGTATCGAATGGTATTAGAGTAGGATGTGACAAATCGATAAGCGGGCAGCGATGGCCTCGCTCGCGCAGTGCGCACGAGTATTCGTGATGTCGACATGGTAAAATCCCCACCTCAGACGCAATTTTTCTGAGGAAATTTGGCGCTATTGATGTGAAGAAACGTTGCGAAAACCGATGGCTTGGAGTCGTCCCGATAAATTTCTAGATGCCATTAAAGACCGGCTCCTTTAGACCTGGCGCACCCGGTTGCCCCGGACAACTCCCGATGTTTAGCCCCACACCTAAAGCCCTCCAAGGCACAGTGGACCAAACAGGACTAAGGCGAATTATTGACCGATCAATAATTATAGCATCATCTTCATTTTGCACACCAATTCGACCAGGAGAGCATTGACAGCTTTTTATTAAAGGCTTTTCTTGCTTCTTTTTTAAAGGTCTTTTACTACGCTTCTCTCTTTTTGGCGGAGTTCCAGACGATATGTATAGGAGCTTATCTTCATAACACCCCAATGGCCTCACTACAAGCAAAGGCCGACGCGGTCAAGGCCGCCGTGTCGTCCATGTCGACATGCACGCCGGCCACTGTCGTTTCAATCAAGGAGCTCCTACTTGTCGATACCGAACCTCAACCAACGAGCAAGGCAAAAACCGCGCCCTCGTCGCGGTCGACGAAAGCTAACGTGACGGCTGGCCGAACGAAAAAGACGGCCGCGCCTCAGGATTCGGAGCAGCTGAGCTCGCGAGACAAGGCTGCTCTTGCAACACATGTTATTAATGCTACCATTAAATCTCTCACAGAAGCTGCAAAGCCGCCGGCACCGTCAACGCCGTCAAAACAGCCGACTGAAGACTTGCGACAGGGATCTGCCAAGCGAACTATGCGTCGATCAACATCCGCGCCGCTGTCGCCGCTGCAGCCGCGAGCTTTGAACCGAGTTGCCACGTCACCGAGTGTATCGACAAAACCTTCAGCCAAGGCGACGACGGTATCGCATTCGACTGGATGTTTAGCTACGGTGGAATGCGCGCGCGTAGCGTTTGCATCTTTGAGAGCCGTCAAAGGTCCTAACCAGCCGGGGCAGACGGACTTTCATTTAGAAAGCGGCATGTCTGCGTTGGTTGGTAAGCTGCTCGCACTCGGTATGCATGACCAGGCTCTCAAAGAACTTCGATTATTGAAACGGCGATTCGAGGCTTCGAGCAACTCGAAAAAAACAAAGGCTCCGCAACCCGAATCGAGCTCGGCAGAAACAGTAGCTGAGCTTCTCAAATTTCCTACGCCTATCGCGTGCGCTGCATTACCAACCGTTACTACCTGCCAGATCCAAGTACTGAAGCTCATTGCCTCTATAAAGAAGCCAGCATATATCGAGGCGACACTGCCATTGCTCAAAGAAAATCACGAATCGTCGCCAATAAATCTGCTTTCCTTGCTCGCGACTGAAGGCAGCAAAGAGGCCGGCAAAGCAGCGCGACAGATGGCTACTCTCTCACAAATAATTCTTTCTCTAGCGCCGAGCGTATCGAGCCAAGAAGATGCCTATGCTATGGAGCCTCGGCTAAGCCCGTCCCCTCTGGTTGCATTTGAGCTGCAATCATTGGCATTCCAGACCCAGCTCAAGTGGTGGAAACTTGCTGGCCATACAGGCAAGGCAGACGATGAGGTTTTATCTCCGTTTCTTAGATGCGTCAAGACATTTTCTCGCCGACATACTACTGATGATGCTTTGCTCTACAAGACAGTAAAGGCATCATTTGAGACGACTCTCGGGCTTATCAATTTACATGGGCACACTACAGATGCCTCATCAAACTCTCCAACGTCATCTATTCATCTAATTCTCGGCACCACTGCATATGTAGCAAAACAGTACGACGAGTCTTCAGAATGGTTTGGCATGCTAAAGGCCAGCATTGAGTCACCCGAGGACTGTGCCGTCCGCCATGCCTACATCTGCGCTCGCCTTCTGGCGTCTTCACTTAAGACAACTAAAGAGCTGTACGATTTGGAGCAACTTGCACAGACCGTGCTGGATAGTTTGGAGGGGAGCCTAAGCGGAACGATAGCTGAGCTTAACGAACTTCTCGAAAGCCTTGCTCTGGCAAGGCGCTCCGCAGTCGGCCGCTTGATGGACGTCATTGACCCAAATAGCACAACAAGGCGTGAACCCACTAGCTGTGAGCTATTGCTAAAGGAATTTATTCTTCGATATCCGCACTTTGTCCGTCGATGGTTGGGCAACTCACCAGGCAAAGATTCGTCACCGAAAGCGCATCTGCAGTTTGACCAGCGACGTCAGCTTGTTACGAAATCAATAAGTCAAACCCTTGACGCTACTTTGATGATTGTAAAGTGTGACATACAAGCCGGAGACGGCGAATGGAAGCGTCTCGATGAGGTTCTACAGCACTGCTCGTCACTTGTCGACACCTTGACAGACTCAACAATATCAGCATCTCGATCAGAACAGTTTGGTGGATACTATGTTAAAATTTCGAGTCTTTACTTTTCTAAATTCTCGCAACTACGAAAGCGATCAAACCGGACAAAGGAGGAGAATAAGCAGCTTTTACAAACGCTGAACCGCTCAATTGATATTGTCAAGGACCGCTCACCAGCTGAGAAAGACAAGGCTCAGCTGTCAACGAAACTCGAAGTGTTTGCGGATTTATGCAAATCAGCCGGGAGAACTGACGATGCTGTTCGCACACTTAGGTCAATTTGCACAGGCATGGCTGAAGACGGTGTTATGAAGGATGTTGCGACATCACTAGCTGCCGAGGCACCAGGTGTCGCTTGGAGCATGACTTCCAAGGCCAGGATGCTCTCGCGGACTCTTCGACAGATTGCCAAACTCGACAAGTCATGGACTGACTGGACTTTTTTCCTACCTGAAGCTGAACGAGCCGCAGTCTTGGAGCATCTTGTGCATCTCAGCTCATCAAACTCCACCAAGAATGCCCCGTTGCGCTTGCGAGACTCGAATGTAAGCGCATTGCTCCGCATATACTCTGTAGACAAGTATCCCGTCCGACGACTGCGAGTATTGCTTCATATTGCCCATCAAAACCTTGGCGATGAAGATGAAGTGGATGAGACTATGGCTCTGGTTGAACAAGCTCTGCGACAAACACAAAGCGGTAATATTGCGGAAGATGAAGCGCTCTCTAACTTTGTTCCGCACCTTACTGCATCGCGAGGCTGCATGCAGGCTATTCTTGCAACCGAGGCTTCTCCTTCTATTCCGGCTCTGGCCGAATCCATCTCGACATGGGAGACAATCCTCCAGTCTTGCAACACTATGACTGATATCTACAAAAAGGTCGATGACCCAGACGGTCTTCTTGATCGTTTGCAGTCAATGAGCCAATTGGTTGGTCTGCGAGGTGAAAACAGCCTTCAGCTCACCATCTCTCAGCTTCTCGTTGGCATTTCGAGAATCTTTGCTGGGCATGGCCACACTACGAATACAGCACTCATTGTTCGACAGAGTCAGCTGGCGTCGCAGCTAATTAGTTTTGGCTCGTACGCGCAGGCAATGGTAACTCTGGAGCAGGCGAAGAGCCAAATCGAAGAGATTGGTGTACTTCCACCTTCGGTTACTATTGCTTATAACCTTTCCCGAGCTGAATACCTAGCCGGAGTTGGTAGCATTGACGATGCGTAAGTTTTTCTTCCAACGACTAAAAATAATACTAACAAATTGTAGCACGGCTTGCTTATCAATAGTGAACAACATTTCTCGTGGCCCGCAGACGACTTGGGCCGTGTCCAAGGCTGACGCCACAATGTCCGTATCCATGTCTTCTTTGCTGCAGTCTATTGTCGCTCTTCAAACTGGAGATGTTCAGGATGCGTTGACTCAAGTTAAACAAAGTGTTCGTCTACTGTCTCACGACTGGACCAAACTGGAATCTTCATTGACTGCAAACGAATCTGTTGTCTCGGACACCAGTACGGATACTCTGCAGCTAAAGGATTCGAAGCCCCATTTTGTCGGACCTAAATTCTGGGCTCTTGCGGCACCTCTTGTCCGCAGCTTGCTGCAAATATCCTCTGTATACGCACATATCGGCATGTTCCAAGAAACCATTTACTACGCAGAAACCGCAGCCAAGATTGCTGAGAGCTCGCAGTCTTCACTCTACAAGGCAGAAGTTGCGGCATGGGTTGGCTTGACACAATCTCGGGCTGGCGGGTCTGAAGAGGCGGTTGTGAAGTTTGAGGAACTTACTTCTTTAATGCCTACCGCGGTATCCTCGTCAAAGATTCGATTCGCCCAGATGCTTGGTGACTTTTATTCTCAGACTGGCGTGGATGATAAGGCGACGGAGTACTTTACAGTTGCAGAGGAGGCCACAAAGGAATTGGGCGGCGACTCGAAAACTGATGTTTCGACTGCTTCCGATGAGAAAGTTGTGGCGCTAGCTCCTACACGAGCCCGGGCGACAAGGACTACGAAAAAGAAGGCTCCTGCGTCGGCTCGAGCACCAAAGAGAGCTATCGTGACATCGAAAGCCAAGGCGGCGTCCGCTCCATCGGCTAGTGCTATGCCCACTGACATCTATCAGGCTTCACTGCTGGCGTCTGTCATCTTGTCTCGAGCTACTGGGTTGATCCGTCAAAAAGACTGGGCATCGGCCATGGAGCTGCTCAAGCAGGTAAAAGAGCTCCCGAAGTGCTTCGGCTCTGGCTATGAGGAACAAGTTGCCACTGCAACATCTCTTATTGGGCATAGCATGGAGCAGATAATCTCTGATCCCGTATTTTCTGTCATTCAGGATTCTACTATTTCTTTTCCCGCCGTGGCCAGCTTGCTGGAGAGAGGCACAGATCTGAGTTCGCCATGTAAGTCTCCTCCTAAGAGAGGACGTGCTGCTGGTATGGGTCGCAAGGCCACCAAGGAATCTGACATGCCTGCTTTTGCGGATGCACTGAAGCAGGCACAAGATCTTCTTACCGAGGCGCATTCAGCAGCGATGACAAAATCCGATAGCTACATGGTTCGACGAATCTCGGCATTGCTACAAAACACCATTATTCTCTTGTCTACGACGTCGGCTGTCAAGAAGTCTACGGCGCATTCCGGTCTCGCTACTGTTGCAGTAGATATGGCACATAACATCACCTGGAGACGAGAGCAGAAGACGCTTGGTTCACCTAGCAACCTTGGAGGAGACTCAATGACAGATGCTAAGCACAATGCATCACGCAGATGCAGCACTGCTTTGACGAGCGACATGGCCAAGTTCCAAAAGAGCTATATTGAGATGGTTCCAAAAAGCTGGAATGTCGTTTCAATATCACTCAGTGACAGCCAGCACGATCTCTGCATCACAAAATACCAGGCTGGCCATAGCCCTTTTATTCTACGCCTTCCTCTTGAGAGAGCCAACTCGCGCGATGCTGATACAGAAGTATACAACTTTGCACATGGTAAGGAGGAGCTTTTGGAAATCATCAAGCTGGCCAACGAGACGAGTCATTCTGCTCGAGACTTTACCCAAAAGGGAGAGCGAAATGCGTGGTGGACTGAGCGGGAGACACTGGATACTCGACTAAAGGATCTGTTGGTGCAGATTGAGACTACCTGGCTGGGTGGTTTCAAGGGCATCTTTTCACAACATCAACGGCGCAACGATCTCCTTGCTCGATTCCAGAAGAGCTTTCACAAGATGCTTGATGCCCATCTCCCTTCACGAAACCGCGTTCGCGGCAAAAAGCCAACAAAACCTGTTGGAGTTACGCTGGATCCTCGAATTTTGGACCTGTTTATTGGACTTGGTGATCCGACGGACCCAGACTGCGACTTTGACGAGGCACTCAACGACTTGCTCTACTTTATTGTAGATATTCTTCAGTTTCATGGAGAGAGGAATGCGTATGATGAAATCGACTTTGATGCAATGGTTGTGGAAATGTACGATGCTCTCCGCGGATATTACGACGCACTTGATGAAACCGGCAAGAGCGAAGATGGGGCTCACACGATTCTCGTTCTCGACAAAGCGCTGCACGCATTCCCCTGGGAATCGCTGCCATGTATGGAAGGTCTCGCCATTTCGCGTGTGCCTTCACTTGCGTGCCTACGACAAATGATTGCCGAGTCTACTCCTTCGCGTACATCTCAATCCGGTTCGTCGAGCGGTCATTACGTCTCAGCCAGCGCAGGGACGTACATGCTGAACCCATCAAGCGATCTCAAGAACACACAGCGCTTCTTCCAAACCCCATTTGCGGGTCTATCAGGCTGGAAAGGGATCGTCAACAAGAAACCGCAGGAACCAGAGTTTGAGCAGGCCCTGACCGAATCCCAAGTGCTACTGTACTTTGGTCACGGCAGCGGCGCTCAGTACATTCGAGGCAAGACGATTCGGCGCCTTAAGTGCAAGCCTGCAACGTTCCTGATGGGATGCAGCTCCGCCGCGCTGACTGAGGCAGGCGAGTTTGAGTGTTACGGCCCTGTGTGGAATTACATGATGGCAGGCTGTCCGGCTGTAGTCGGCACACTCTGGGACGTGACGGATAGAGATATCGACCGGTTCGCCGGCCGCACGTTTGAGGAATGGGGGCTCTTTGGAAAGGGCACATTCAACAGGGATAGAATGGGCAAGAGCCGGGGCAGTAGCTCAGACGATGATGATGAGTTTCTGCGCAAGCCGGCTGCCGTACAGGAGGAGAAGCCTCGTGACCCCGTTGGTGGTTCGTCGCTAGTGGAGGCGGTGGCCCGGGCAAGGGACGCGTGCCGATTTAAATATCTAAATGCGGCCGCGGTGGTTGTATATGGTGTACCAGTGTATATTGATCGCGATGACATGGACAAGGCATGAAGGAGGTAAATAGAGTGTGGAAGCAAGCGCCTGGATATACCCCCTGGTCTTTTTGCATAGCGATTAGGCGTTTTTTTGTTTCTGTTGGCTATTGTATAATTACGTTTCTTGATAGCTCTGTTCACTAGATTACATTTTGGAATAGAGTAATAAAGCTAGGTATAATGAGGATTTTATGTGTTCAGTTAACAGTTAAGCAACAGAGTTGAGGCGGGATTATCTGAGTCGTGGAGGAGATTCAAGCTAGCTTTTCTACTGACTTGATGTTCAAACGTGGGTTTATCTCGCGCACTTTGTAGAGTTGTGGTGATGCACTTGGACAATTGTATAAACTGGGCTGTGGGTTTGGAGCTGTTGTTCAAGTGTTTTGCCTTGTGTGATTTACTTGCTCTCTGATCCAAACCGGTTATAAGAGTCGTGACGAGGCCAATGTGCCTGCCGACTTTATTATTGGCACTCGGGGTTGGACTGGGGTTGTAGACAGATAGATGGGTCCTGACGAGGAACATTGTTGTTGACAAAACGTGTTTCGCAATAGAGCAGTTTCAATGTATAAACAGCATAACTTCAAAGCTTTTTTGGATAGTTGGTGCCATCTTTCGTAAAAGGCTTTTGCTTTATTCTTGTTCTCATTTTTTGCAGCAGTATATTACCAACTACAGTGAGTATGGGTCGACAAAAATCACGTTTAAGCCTACATAAAATTCACCAGAATACTCCAAGTTCTATAGTAATGAATAAAATAATGAATATAACTATAACTATAACCATATAAGGTATATAAACCTTTTTTTATACAATAGGTAATATACTAGGTATATGAAATTGATAATTTTAATAAATAAGATATTAAAAAGAAAAGTCAAGATAGTGGTATATCAACGAACGCAAACCATAAAACAACTCACCGTCCGTCACTTACAAGCACCACTCACTCACTCACTCACTCACTCACTCACTCACTCACTCACTCACTCACTCACCTCTCATTCTGCCAGAGTACAAGGTATATCCGTTTATTACCCAAATCGAACGTGTACACATTGCGCGTCCAAGCGGCAACCATGCGGGCCGCGCGTAACAGGCCCTGTGAGGCGTTTTTGCCGTCGATGGCCGGGCTGCGCCCATTAGACGCCTGTACATCCCGAAGTTAGCGGAAACACTTGCCAAGCAACACGCAGGTTCCCTTTTTGCCCCCCCTCCCCCTCTCGTCTCAAAGTCTTGACGCGCTTTTGTACCAATTGGCTTGTATCAGGTTATTCTAGAGCCTTCTGTTTTTGGCATGGAGATCAGCAAGCAGAATTGCGAGACGGGAAGAAAAAGAGCAAGGAGAAGGGAGGGAAATGCACACCGAGGAAAGAGGTAGCTGGTATCGTGGCTGCTGTCTGCAAGGCTTGGCGCTTGTTGGCCCATGCCAAGGCAGCGTGTATCGATGTGCTCGTGTGCTGGTGATACATTCTAGACAGTTAGAATTGGATTCAGAGATGTTTCCTCTGTAATGGAAGGTGGAGGGAGAGACACTCGGCAGTTTGTAAAGTTGAATGGAGCTGAAACGATTCTCTGGTAGTTTCTGCTTGGTATGATAATGGCGCCTTGTAACAGGTTGGTGTTGATCATATCCAGTCTTGTCTGGATGCTGTTTCCTTTCAATTTGATGCACCAAATGGGATAATTTGGTAGCCGATTTTACAGTGTCGGAGGCAGATGTAGAGGCCGCAAATCGACACGCCGAGACAGCGCTTCTGATTTTCTGCCCGCTCAGGAAGGCGCCAAACCGCCACACAAGTCAAAGCGCGCATAAACTCCTTGAATCACAATCTAGAGTCATTGCTCTTAACAATGCTGCGTTTTGGTTACTTACCAGCGGCATTGGTTGAGTGGGTTGACGTTATGCACTGGCATCATCAGCTTGGCGGTCTGTTGTAAGTTGCTACCCGGGACCGAGGTCGGCAAAGACTGAGTGAGGTATCTTTGCCGCGACAACTGCGGGATCAATGCAACAACGGTGGGTTAAAAGAGAATCTAGAGTTTTTCAGTATAGAGACGGAAACTCGTCATGTTAGTTTTTACAAGTTGACTGTTTCTATTAGCGGCACGCTTCTGGCTCTGCGCATAACGGGTGGTGATGTATTCTTGCCCATATTAGCAATCTATCAACAATAAAGGCGGACCATCAGCAAACGCAATGACAAAACTTACCGCTGTTTCCAAGGCGGCTCGTCATGACAGGTCTCTTTATTAGACACTAAACCTCTCCGTCTAATAAATGCGGGTGTGTGCTTGTCTGCATGCGAGCTTTGTCCTCCTGCCTGATCTGGCGAATGGAAACAGCTGTGAACAAGGCAACTCCAGCCACCGTCGACATGGGCCCATCATACGGCTCACGAACCCCTGTCGACACCAGCCCTCGCCGTTGCGCTCATCTTTCGGTCCATCCGAGCTCTTGACCTTGGGTCTCCATCAACAGGCTTGCACATCAGCCAGTTTATGGTACCTTGCACGAGTAGAGTATCTTGTGTAGAAGGCGTTGCGGGCAAGCCATTGCATTACCAGGGGTGTCAGTGGAGTAAGTTGGCGGACCGTATTCATACTCGTGTACAGACGTACGCGGTCTGGAACGAGTCGTGGGCAGAACTATCTCTTCCTTGTCGAATGGCCAACGCCGACTCTAACATGGGTACCTACCTGTATGGGCCAGTGAAGGCGACATTCTCAGGTTCTTAGCGAGGACCATTTCGCAACTCGGGAATCTGCCAAAACCCAAAATGGCGGAACGATTGTTGCCCTCTTTTGCTCCTCTTCAGAAACAGGTCTGCGCCATGTACGTGCCTTTCGCACCTACTGATTGATACCTACGAGTATCCCACCGTCAATGACACCTTGAACCCGGCAGTCGCAGCCACTAGTATCGAGATGCCCGGCTGTTGATGGTCCACATGGCTGTAGGCTCACATTCACGCTACTACATTGGGGCTTCAAAACTAGCCATTGTTATTAGTGCAATCACACTCAGCACACCCACTCATCGAGCAGTCGTCTATTGGTGCCACTACCCAGCCGCTGCGGCTGCATTGTGCTCCCCAGCTTGTGTGAACTGTGTGCCTACTTGGTTGAAGTGCGCACTAATTTCCTGTGGCGTTGCTGATCACTTGCTGCCCTTGGGATAACGGCTTGTATGAGTAGCGTCACGGATCCCCTGCTAGCTCAGCTGTCAAGCGGGCCACAACACACTGCAGGCTATACTCGTAGTGGGTGTGTTCTGCCGTTGTGGTGGTTCAAACCCGGAAAGTATCACGGAGCACGGAGTTCGGAGCACAGGCGATTGCCATCTCATCGTCACGTCGTGCTAGCATACCGGAATCTTCTGGCCGATCAAGCAGCTAGACGTCAATCTTTACCTCCTGATTCCAGTGTGATGCGTGTGGTTCGTTACGCCTGGGGCTATTACACACAGGGCTTGTCGACGCCAGGGAGCGGGAACACCACGGTGGATGGGATTCCCAACATCTCCTCCAATAGTTTCGCCCAGAACACGTTGTTTGGGCAGCTTGCAAGGGAGTTAAACAGTGGTGGAAGCGTCTGCGTGGAATACCAAAAGGCGTGGTGGCCACTGAGATGTAACAGGACCGATGGCCAAAAACTATTCAGTCATAGTTGAATGGTTTACTCGTAACTGGTAACGGCAGGTAGCGCTTGATCACATTCGCAATAGTAATCAATAAAGACTGAGCAGGGTAGATACTGTAATCAGATGCCTGCAAGTACCCCGGCGAGTGCAAGGCCATGAATATGCAGCGGACGCCGATCTCCAGCCTACTCGTACTCGTAGACATCAAAGCAACGGGTTGTGGGCCACCAACAGGCAGCTAGATAAAACAACGCCGTAAAAGGCAGCTGTACATAGTAGTAGGTTGCCATGCAAAAACAGCCCCTTTTCCGCAGAACCTACATGTACTCCGGCTCGGCAACTTTCCGTAGACAGCGGGAGACTTGACACACGCTAGTAGGGGCTTCTTGCAAGGGTTTGTTGAAATTCCTCCCTGTCTGCTGTGCGAGGCACGCAAAGAAAATACGTTTTCATCAATTTATTAGTTAGCCTGGCGCACGATTCGTACTGCGGCTATATGTTACCCAGAAGACCAGGCGAATCCTTCCAGCGGCACGAAGTCCGCTTTTTAGCCTGGTACGGCTAACTCGTAGAGTGCAGATGTGACATCGGACACCTCTCCACTTGCGACTAGCAACTATGCTTCGCTTGAATCTAGCTATCAGAGGCTTTTTGCTGAGGCCCAAACTGCAGTCGAATGAGGAGCACATACTACTTACCAATACGTATTGGTCAAACTGGCGCCGTGATCCATTGCGCAATAGCGTAAGCCGTTTGAAGCTTAAATATGGTGCATTTCAGGACCGTACTGTACAGAGAGCTCTCTTCAACAAGGAGAGACTTTGAATCACTGTGCAAACTCAAAAGTTCCTCTGCCTTGCACGCAGTGAGTTGCATGTGTAGTGCACATTGATCAATGGTGACTTTGCTGTCGCACCATAGACGGTTCTCAAAAAAAAAAAAAAAAAAAAAAAAAGGCCTCTTATTGAGAACAGAGAGACACGGAATGTTTGAGACCGCATAGTCAATGAGCGCAAGAATCCAATCTTCAACATGAACAATTGCAACCTGCCAAAACACGTCCTTTGGTTGCGAACGGGGTTTGTTCCGATGGTGGCTTGGGAAGCCATCGTAACTGGGCAGGCTTTATGATCGACAGGCGGGAGCTGCCTATCTGGCATTGGTGGCGCAACGCAGTAATTCCATCCTTGCCTGTGTTCCCCAGACTGACATTTTCCATGGGACGGCCGGGCAACCAAAGCAATCCTTGGATTGACCCCTCTGCTTCCTACCAATTCTTGACGAAAACGGCATTACCCGCCAACTGACCAACTGCAAAAATGAAGAGGGTGCAGCAAATACACGTGAGAACGTCTTACTTGAACTACGAGACATTGGGTTAGCAGCGGGCAGTGCGGAGAATATCTGGGTCCGCCGAGGCAAAAAGAAGGGACTGGTGAAACTGCTCTTGCCGGGGTCTTCATTCGAAGAATCGGAGCCTGGCAAGAACTTCCTTTGGTTTCGTCACTGATTCTTAGCTCAAATGTCCCTGCAGAGCCATCCCTTATTGTCAAGAAGCAGAATGACTTTACAAGTATGTACGTCGAAATGAACTTCTCCCCAATCTTAGCAAGCGGGTTGTGTTGTATTCCATGCGCAACGAAATGACACATAGTAGCCTGCTGCCCCGGCTAAGTGTTTTGGCCACGCTAGACTCTGTGGGCTTGTATGGTTGCAAACGTGCATCACAGCTCGCAGACGTGTTTCGTCCAATCGATATCAGCGAAAAATTGAATGCTCAAACTTCTAGACGGTGACAGAGTCCTTTTTTTTTTTTTTTTTTTTTTTTTTTTTTTTTTTTTTAAGTAGTAAATTGCACGGTTTCTGGCAATCCACTTTGAACGGCTTCACCGAACGTGATTTGCAGCCTGGCCGGATATGACCGCGGTTCTTGGAAATGTCACGATTAAGCGTCTGGTAACAGCAGAAGAAAACAAAGTCGAAGAGTGAAAAAGACATTTGACTAGTAACGGTATGTTTGATTTATGGCGGAGTTGGCGCTGTACGTGTGTGCATTCTTGGTCAGTGAGAGTTCTCATATATGCCCGGTTTTACTGTATTGGGCGAGCACTCGACAGGCAGCGTGTCTTGAAAGATAACAATCTTATGTTAGGTTCTTAACGAAAGCGAAGAGGCTCTACGAGTAGAACAGCAACGCCGGTGTCTGAATCGCCTGATAGGGCTGGCTATACCGATTTATGGAACAGCGCTAGAGTGCGAGGGAGGTAAATCTCCGTTGCATTTCGCTTCCTGTTGTCAAAGACTAACTGCCACTGCGAGCCACGGTACAGCTTATTCATGACAGAAACCATCATGTAATAGAGGTGATTATCCGTTTAATGAGGGAGCAGCACCCCAGTGAGTCGTGTGTTTGTATTGGCGAATCTTAGCCAGTAAGGGCAAGTTTAATATGGCCAGCGCCACGATGTATCGAAGTGGTTCAAAGCTGTGGGCATCCAACCAAATACCCACACCACCACGACTAGTTGCTGGGGTCGCCTTCATGATGAGAGCCAGATTCGAGGAAAATGGGCTGCAACAATCTGCACCATGCTAAAGCTGTTCATTGGTAAATCTGACCAAGTTTTGCGTCATATTGCAATGCTCAGCCTTTCATCTTATAGCATCGACTTTGGGATATGTTGCTGCGTTGAAAATTGTGAAGCCAGCTAGCATCAGAGTACTCGAGGAGCCAGAACAGCATGCCGAGCGAAGAGGGTCTGGCGGCACACAATTAGACTTTAGGACTATTTCGTCCTGATTTGGTGTGTATGTAGATGGGTCCAGATGATTGTGGCCAGCAATCATCTGGCTGGCTACAGCGGTGCGTTGCGGAACCCCAGGTGATTTTCGCGAGCCCGCGTTCGGCATTCAGTGCGCTAAACAAGAAGCTAGCAGGGTGCAGCGAGTAGGGATACCCACTCTTTCCGTGATGAATGCACGGCTGTCGGGGACTTGGGTGTGGATATCGCCGAGTTCTGTGCATTGCGGCTCCGAGTCGCCCACAGAAGATCGCTTTGTCTTCGCCGGCATTATATGCGTAGGTCGGTGGAGATCATCATATCCAGGACCATACTGGTGGTTTTGGAGCCGCTCGGAATGCCAACGTGCCGGCGATGGTTGCAGGCAGAAGTTCCCGTCGGTGGTTAACAACAAGAACGTTGACTCCTTCGTGGGGCATTACTGGGCAGTTAGTTTTGTTACTGGATCAAACTACTCGTAACAAGGGGTAGCAGGTAATATTGCGCTGCCCATAACCAGGTTTGTGATGCTGCCACGTGTGAACCGCAACGTATCTTACTGAAGCTGTCAACAAACGCGCCCAAGAGAGACTGGGCTTTGATCAACGGAATTGATAGCTGAGGTTTTCCTGCCAGCCAAGTATAGCGACACGATGGTCTTGGCTGCGTAAAAATTCGACTTTGAGCCTGGATTAGCCGTGAGTGGTTTAAAGAAGTAGCGGTTTGCTTAAGCGGACGAGTTTGAAACCGCTAAACTACCTAAGGCTATTAGATAGGTAAGAGGAGATAACAGGTAGCATAGCAGCAAACTGAGTCTTGTCATTTTCGAAGAGGTGGCGAGGACTCGGTACCGGGTAAGAAGTCATTCGGACCTGAGGCACACCTTGTCAGCTGTCAACGGCTGGCAAGCTTACCTTGGATACCAACGACCTGAAAAGCTTCAAACGCTGCGCCCCGTCACGTTGGCCAGAAAGATACTCTACCACTACCTACCTACCTAGGTAGGTTCAAGATGTAGCCAGCGCAGTGTTCTTCGCCCGGGAATTCGACGCAGTAATGAAAGCACAAAAAATAATGAAGCGCGAGCGGTTCACCTTATGGTGGTCCCCAGCGGTTCGTATAGCCGAGAAGCGCGCACTGTTGGTCGAATGCGTCCTCATCAATCACACCGAATCGAACGTCCGAGCCGACGACTGGACAGCAGGATGTGAGTTGTACTGGTATAGGACAACACAAGGATTCTGCATCTTACTAGACTCCCGGTAGGTATCTGGTGCCTACCTAGTTAGGGATACGCATTTTTAAACATTACTCGAAGCTAACAAGTTTGAGCTTGCATCAGGTCCGGAGACAGCCATTCCGTCCCCATTTCCCTCGTTGAAAGCTCAATGCAGGCAGGCTTCTGCCAACGAAGGAAAATAATTATTGGCACCTATTGTGCCTGGTCCTGTACATACCTCTCGAGTAAGAAGGCTATCTCAGATGCCTGCCACACCAACCCCAGGGTGTATGCAAGTGGACTCGGTACCATGCAGTTTATGATAGGCTACGACTACCTGACTCAGGTACTACAAGTACTAGGTAGAGCACCACCCTGGTGGACCACCGCATCTCTGCACCAGACGACCAGCCCTAGCATGCCGCTAGCACCGCCAGCCTGCATCTTGCGTGCTCCCGCACAGGGTAGCAGCGCTAACGCAGTAGCGCATCACGACAGATTACCCAGGACTCCGACTGGGCGACGCCATTACAAGCCGGGTAGGTTGGAGCTGAGAGGACTGTTTTTCGTCGTATGAAAGCTGTGGAGTGATCCAGTCCCCCGGTCTGTAGCGGGGACCACATGGCGCAAGGCGCGGTACTTGCCAGCCAGTCCAGAACGCCAGAGTCACCGACACGCACGCTACGAGTACCTACCACGGAGACGAGTCGTCTTGGCCCTACTTGTAGAACGCCACCTACTTGAGATGCTGGTGTACCTGCCAGTATGGTGATGTGCCGCGCGGACTTGGAGGTACTCGCGAAACATCCAGTGTCTTTGCCAGACAACCTTGACCCACAGCCAAGATGACTACGAGGTACTACCTAGGTAGGTATGGCTATAGTATACTCGTACGCCGCCGCCGTGTTTCTGCGCCTCTTGTCACAGCCGGCAGCACGTCCCTATAGTATTCGCATGTAGTACAAGTAAAATAGCCATGTACTGAGGATGTATGTACCTCCTTCTATGTACCTGCTGTGCCTGTGTCGTAATCGAGTACGCGAGTAATAATGCCTATGCACCTTTGATTTGAGCCTCCCCAAGGCTGAGCTATTGTCTGCAACTCTCCCTGCCAACCACCTATGAAAAGAGGAGACAGGCGCCGTTACAGGCGGTTTTGGGGGCGAGTTTCCAGCAGACCCTTGTATTTCCCAACGTTCTACGGATACTTTAGTACCTACTCCGTGTTACTCTACGAGTAGTGCACGCCTATGCGCGACGAGGGCACACCCCTCGAGTCTTGTTTGCCTTTTCCCCGCAGGCGTGGGTACTTCCAATTGGCGCACCTATCCAGCAAAGTCAGAGGTTCCCTCCCACCCGGCTCCTGCCACCTTTGGCTGTCCTCGCCACAACTTGCAGGTCTGCCCGGACTTTCCTCGTGCCTCACCACAACCACACCCAACCACGCCCACTATTATACCTTTCATCTACTTAGTACCTAACCTACCTACTGTCGCACCTCTACTAGTACTGCTTCTCCTCACGTCCGCCGCCCAAGAGCTTTATATTCATTCCTACCCACTCCGTGACAACCAACCCTCTCCCCCCATCTCTCAACTGGCCTCCGACTTCGCTTGCTTCTTTTTCGCCCGGCAGTCTAGCGACTTTTCCCTTTCTTTTTACGTCTGCTTTGTATTCAGTTCATCTACTGAATCTCTGCCGGCGACTTTGCGCATCACCCACGCCGACCGACGGACCCAATTCTAGCTTCCCCAGATTGTGTAACCCACGCAGCGACGTTGCCCGACGCCACCCAATCCCCTCCCGCCTCCCTCGTGCGTCGTGCGTCGTGCGTCGTGCAACCGTCAACGACACCGGTAAACCCAGATTCACACTTCGAGCTTGCTAGTCGAGCTCTACCGGGCGATCGCAACTTGACCCGCTTGTGCGCTGCCGTCTTTTGTAGCACGTACGGGCGCTTTCCAAGCACCAAAAAACGGTCAACCCCGACCTCCGCATCCGACCGGACTCGTTCTTCGCAACGCTCTGCTTTTCGTTGCGCCATCTTCCAGTCCGCTCCTCCTCAGCAGAGGACAAGGAGGCGACTAGGCACCGCAACGGACAATGTCCGCGGGCCAGCCTATCCTCAACGTTAATCCTTTCCAGCATGCTCACCGGAACGCTGTCGACGGACTGCACAACCATCAGAGCCTGCATCAGCGCTCGTCGGACCGCTTCGCCCAGCACCACGGCGAAAACGCTTCGAACCTGTCCATGATGGATCCCTCACACTATGCCGAATTCTTTTCCTACGCTGACATGCCAGGCATGGACGACCAATCTATGGCGGCATTTGATGCGTCAGGTCACGACAACTTCGGCTTGCACCCGTCCAATAACTCCATGCACACCGGCGTCGACAACATGAGCAGCTTGCATGCTTCTCAAGCCACCAATTACGGCATTGAGCGTGACTATACGACTGCAGACAACGACGACGCAGGCCTGGTAGGTGCGCATTCTCCCACTGCCAACTCGGTCGGTGATCCTGCCCCGGACGATTATGGGCATTCAGGACCCGGCCCAGCCGACGGGACAGATCTGGGCGGCAAGGGCAAAGATGAAAAGACCGAGACGCCTGCGTGGAGCGAACTAAAGACCAAAGCTGGCAAGGATAGGAAACGACTGCCGCTGGCCTGTATTGCCTGCCGTCGCAAAAAGATCCGCTGCTCCGGCGAGAAGCCCTCCTGCAAGCACTGCCTACGCTCCCGTATCCCGTGTGTCTACAAGGTCACTAGCCGCAAGGCAGCACCGCGAACTGATTACATGGCAATGCTTGATAAGCGTTTGAAGCGCATGGAAGAACGCATTATCAAAATCGTTCCGAAGCCCGACCAAGAATCTCCCTCCTCCCAAATCACCCGCGCCGTCGTCAAACCCGTAGTTCCAGGCTCCAACGCTGCCAACAAGAATAACTCAAAGAAGCGACGTGCTGAAGAAGCATTTTCTCCTGATATCGAGGCTTGGGCTAACGCTCCGTCAAAGTCGAAAATTGGTCAAGCTGATGACGTCCCTACAACACTGGATTCTCAGGAAAAGGAGGAGAGCAAGCTTTTTCAAGAGGGTATCGATGCTTTGCCATCAAAGGAAATACAAGAACACTTGGCAGAAGTATTTTTCGACTGCGTATACGGGCAAGCATATCACCTCTTGCACAAGCCTAGTTTTATGCGCAAGCTAAAGTGAGCAACACCCTTCACCCCCAACAAAATGCGGTTTCGGTGGTGGTAGCAGTACCTAATCATCTCATCTAGGAACAACGCCCTGCCTCCGGTTTTAGTCCTCTCCGTTTGTGCCGTTTCTGCTCGATTCGCCGCAAATCCCGCATTAAACAATACTGCTCGGCCTTTTCTGCGCGGCGAAGAATGGGCCTCCCATGCCAGGGAAATTTGTACACGGCGATACGAGTGGCCGAACATCACAATTCTGACCTGCCTCTTAATATTGGGCCTGCACGAGTTTGGTACGTGTCATGGCGGTCGCAGCTGGGCTCTTGGTGGCCAAGCTATTCGCATGTCTTTTGCTCTACAGCTACACCGTGACCTTGACCATGACCCTCAACTACGTGGTCCGAAGGCTAAGCTGAGTTTTGTTGATCGTGAGATTCGAAGACGCATAATGTGGGCTTGTTTTCTGATGGACCGGTTTACCTCATCGGGTACCGACCGTCCCATGTTCATTAAAGAAGAATCCATTGCGATTCCACTTCCTGTGAGCGAACGACACTTTCAACTGGATATGCCCATGCGTACAGAAATGCTCGACGGGACGCCTAGCCCCCAATCAGGAGCAAACGAGGGCTCTGCCGAAGAAGCGCGAAACAACATGGGAGCTGCCGCCTTCTCAATACGAGCTCTCGCCCTTTGGGGCCGAATTGTGCAATACCACAACCACGGAG
Source organism: Lecanicillium sp. LEC01 (assembly GCA_002242745.2). Taxonomy (NCBI): domain Eukaryota; kingdom Fungi; phylum Ascomycota; class Sordariomycetes; order Hypocreales; family Cordycipitaceae; genus Lecanicillium; species Lecanicillium sp. LEC01. The sequence goes on from NIWZ02000077.1 coordinate 32,802, forward strand.
GGCGATCTTTTGATCAGTATCCTATTTGGAATGAGCGTTCCGATTATGCAAAGCTTGTTAGGGATGCTGATGAGCTGTTACGGACACTACCTCCATCGCTTCAGTATTCGAAGGACAATTTGGAGCTTCATCTTACGGAAAACACAGCTGCCCAGTTTCTCTTCCTGCATATGGCGATACAGCAAGATGTACTATATATTAGTCAGGCTGCAAGTGCAGCCCCTCAAGGTCGCGGTGCCCAGGAAATGCCCAAAGATTTCCTGCCGCGTACTACGGCGAGAACATTTGCTGCAGCAAACCGCATTTCGCAGCTCCTCAAGGACTCTGATGAAAGACAGTGCTTTGTGTCCGCGCCGTTTGCAGGATACTGCGCCTTCTCCTCTATTTCGGTCCAGATTTTGGCCATGGCGTCAGGCAATCAAGGCCTCAAGGCTGCCGCTGAGGCCAACTGTGCCGTCAACATCAAGTATTTGAAGAAGATGATGAAGTATTGGGGCATGTTTCACTGGATGGTCGAAGATATTCGCCGACAATACAAGGCGGCACACGATACGACTCGTAGGAACGGATCAAATGCAGCTAGCGCAAACACCATGCCTATGCTACAATATGCTGACTGGTTCAATCGCTATCCCTACGGAATCGGCGCTGACCCTGATTTCCTGGATGCTAGCTCTGGAAGAAGGCGTGAGCGTGGTGACGATGCGGTGCTGGAACAGAAACCAGAATTGCAGTCAGTGGAGGAATTTTTTACGACCCTATCTCCCGCAGCACAGAGTAATGAATCGAGAGAGCACACCAAGACTCCGATGCAAAAACGGAAATCAGCACCGCCGTCAAAAAAGGCTTCGACTGCAAACACAACTACCAACAAGTCAGAGCAACAGCAGCATCCATCGCAGCCACAGCAGCCATCACAAAGTGGTGACGGACGAGCCACACCGGCAGGAATGGGAGCACCCGGGAGCGGACCACCTGCGCCTGTTCGTCGCGTTTCCGAACAGACTGCCTCACAAAGAGTACAGGCTGACCAGCGACGGTTTTCCAGCCCGGGCGGTGGCGGTGGTGGTGCGCAGGCTCCCATGGGAGGATACAATCCGCATAGCATGCCGTCTCAAGCACAGAGCTACATGGCGTCCATGTCTCCGATCAGCCCCAATACCATGGCACAGTACCCTCAACAGCCTTCAAGCGGGCAAATGCCATTCTTTGCCGATATCGTGCCGTTGAGTATGGCTAGCCAGGAAAATGGACTTTCCCAGCAAATGTTTGGCATCGTACCAGGCGGCATGGGCGCTAGCACACCAGTGTCTGAGAATGTTAGCTGGCAAGGCATGCCTAACGGCCATGCGAACAATCAGGCTCAGGCAGGCAGGAAATTGGAAGCAGGCATGGGGTCTGGGCCTCAACGTGGACATGGGCAGCAACAAGGGAACATGGGCGGCCCTAACATGGATCTATTTGGCCCGCCGATGGACTCAAATGCGCCATGGTTTATGCCTTATGATACGGAGCCACCTGATATGCCTCAGGACATGACCATGAATGCAGGCGGCATGGATGCATTTGGGGCCATTTTTGGCGGCGCAAGCACTAATAATAACAACAACGGCGGTAGCGGCGGCGGTATGTCGCAGCAAAATCACATGGGCGGTGGCCTACAGCACGGACTTTAAAAGGCCACTTGCACCTATGTAGCTGCCTGAATAACGCGAATCACCGCTTTAACGAGGCGATCCCTTTACATTTACAGGTTCGACATATTTGCCGAGCAGCGATAATTGCGAACCACGGCGTGGTGCGTGGTGTCATGAAGTTACTAGTATCTGTTGGCTCGTTCATGGTTCAACACTCATGGTGTTTGGCAATGTTTTGATGATTGTTGGTTTTTCCTATCAGAGCTGACTTGGCAAATCAAGTCCAGCTTTACATGTATGTATACCAGGATGGAGAGGCGTGATAGTGTTGCTTTTTAAATACCACGAGAAAAGAATCGGAGTCGCAAAGACTGGATGGTTACGAAGTTGAGACAATATATAGCTCAAACGGACATTTAAAATACAAATGAAGCTTCAAAGCATACCCAACGTTTCATTTTTGCTACTACAATTGTTGTATACATTCGTCAACGGCTTTCCGAAACTCGACTTGTATTTGCCCGACGTCGCCTCCAGCATCAACAATGTACAGAGGTCCGCGGCCTTGTCGCAACGAATTTAGAAGCAACTTTAGATTCTTCTCCTCGGCTTGGATCCGCTGCTGAATCATTTCCTTGGTATCATCTGCACGCTTGCCTTCTTCTGCGCGCAGTTGCAACCTAGACGCGAGCGTTTGTTCAGTGGCAACAAGGCATATAGAGCCAAATGTAGAAGAAACCTGTCATATATATCAATAGCCGTTAGCTTACCAAAGCTGTTTTCTTCTGCATTGTAGAGAGAGAGAAAAAAAAAAAAAAACCCCAGTCGTTACCTCTTTCTTAAAATCATCAAGCTGCTCAATACTCCTCGGAAACCCATCCAGCAACACCACCCGTCTCTCATCAGCGCTTACAGCAGACCGCATCAGCGCCGTGATAATCTGCGGCGGCGCAGGGACAGACGTGTTGAAACACTGCGTGATTGTCTCTGCATACGGTGAGTCCGTACGCTGTTGCTCGTTTCGGAGGAGTTGCCCTGTGGAAATGTGCTGTGCGTTTAGGCGCGTTGCTGCCAGGGCGCATTGGGTGCCTTTGCCTACGCCGGGACCGCCTGAATGAGTGAAATTGAAAATGGTAAGCTGGGTGCTGTGTGTATGTAGCAGTTTATACTCGGGGGTTCTCCAAACTTGCCTATTACTAGTATGTATTTCTTGGCCATTTTGAAGGCTTCTGTTGTGCTTTTGCGATTCATTGTGTAATGTGAAAGTGGCTGTTGCAGTGAGTGGGAGTGGTGTGATCGCACCGTGAATGTTGGCTTCCTTGCCAGAGTGCGTCATTGGTGGTTGGCGGCTGAGCCGTCTTGTTCACGGTCACGTCATACAAGGCGTGTGCAGTGGTACCCTACCTACATACATACAGGAATCCAGCATTTCAGCAAATGAAGCATTACACAAATGGTCAGTAAAATATTGAGAGTCCTTTTTTGTAATTGAAAACTCCATACATGCCGCGTATGGCTTCTATATAATAATTAACAAACACGAAACCAACTTGCCAACTCCAATCTAATGAGAATGTGCATATACAAAGCTCCCCTACCGCCCATCATCTACGCCTCACTCTTAGCACCCTTGGACCTCTTTCTCTTCTTCTTCTGAGATGCATCGCCCTCAATTATATTCGCATTCTTATCCGTATGCCTCTTGCCATGCTTCTTGTGCTCCGCCGCCGCCGCCGCAGCCTCGACATCCTCCTCGGTCGCATACTGTTCAAAACCAAATGTAGGCCCCGAGCGCTCAAACTCGTTGCCAAAGACGTCGCGACGCCACTGGCGCAAGCGTGCCTTCTTGCCCAGTCGCTTGCGGTCCTTTTGCTTCTTCTCTTGTTCGCGGAATGTGGCCAGTTTCTTCAGTCCGGCGTAGTCGTTGAGGTCCTTGTCTGAGGGAGCGAGGAGGATGTCACGAGCAGTCATGCCAAAGGACTGGGGCGATGTTTCGCGGTAGCGGAAGGGCTGCAGTTCTGTCTTGGCTGACGCGGCATCTTTGGCTAGGCGAGATGATTCGAGGAGCAGGTCGTGGTCTGTTAGCTCCATCTTTGAGTCGATGAGAGCTTCAAGCTGCGCACGCTCCTGGCGGGCCTTCTTTTGTGATTCTTGACGAGCCTTTTTGTGGTCTGCTGTCTTGCGCTTCTTCTTGGCGGGAGTGTCGTCATCGTCTTCTTCTTCTCCTTCCTCGGCATCATCACCGCCGGCCTCTTCGTCGCTGAGCGCAAATTTCGCCTTGATTTCTTCCTCGTCAAAGTCGGGGACGAGATCTTTAATGTCGACGTCGTCATCCCACTTGGGCTTCTTCGGCTTGCTCTTTTTCTTCCCACCAGCGCCAGCATCGTCGTCATCAGAGTCGGCAGCTGCGTCGTCCTGCACAGCATAGTAATCATCGCCGAAACGTTTCTGCATTTCCTCTTCCCACTTGTCATTCTCCCACGCGCCATCGAGGATGGCCATCCACTCTGAATCGTCAAGATCCTTTCCAACTTTGCCAGCAGCCTGCTTAATCTTTCGCAGCTTGTTCTCCGCGTCTTCGAGCTTGAGCTTGCGGAGTCGTCCCTTTTCATCCTTGCGCTCTTGCTTCTCTGCCTCTTTACGCTCCTTTTCCAACTCACGTTGACGCTTGCGACCAGATTTTTCTTCACGCCGTACAGATCGCGAGTTTGTCACATCTCGAGCGTATGATCTCAACACTTCGTTGCTCTTCTCGGGGTCTTCGAATCTCATGTTGTAGGCTTGTTCGAACTCGTCCGCCTTGTCATCATCCTCGCCATCGTCTGACTCAAAGGCTTTCCATTTTGAGCCCTCCTCATCAACCCATGCTCTGGCAGCCATGAAATTCGAGAGGAAATGCTCGGGGTCCTTGTCAGCACCATCGATATCGAGTCCAGCGGCGGTAATAGTAGCTTTTCGTGAGGGATGGACGCCGTTGGAGGTAGTCGCCGCATCATTGCCACTTTGTTTCTTCTTGAGCATGAACCCATCGTCATCAGAGTCGCTACCGTCGCCCTCAGCGTCCACTTGACTCTTAAAAGCCTTTTTCAGAGCATCCTGCTCCTCTGCATATGTTTGCTGAGCTGGTTCGTCATCGTCAGACTCGCCAACATCGCCGCGCATAATCTTTTCACGGTGATAGTCCTTTAGGAAAACTGGCTTTTCCTTCTTTTTCTTGCCCGCCTGGGGGTCTGCCGTGTCAGGATTGTAGAATGTGGTTTCGTTGTCGTATACCCGAGGGTCTTTGCTACGAATAGCTTGCAGAGTCGCCGATATTTGGGCGTCAAGATCTTCAGTGGCTAAGAAACCGTTCTCGTCTTCCGTTTCGTCCTCGGACGAGTCGTCGTCATCTTCGTCGTTTCGGGCGCCATTTTGTTTGTATTTCTCTTCCACTGTAGATTGTCAGACCTGTAGAACAGCGCGCAAGGTAATATTTACTTACGTCTCTGTCTCTCCTCCCTTTTCTTGTTATGCTCGAACCTCGCAGCGTATTCCTTATTCACCTTGAAGCCAGGGTCGGCAATCGCTGCCCCTCCACTGTCGGAATCCGAGTCGCTGTCGTCGAGGAGGTTGCGCTTTGCTGGTTTGACGTTTCCAGCGGGCGCCATGGCTGGTTCTCAATATAGCCGTAGCTGTAAGCGTATGGAAGTATTGTCAGATGAGAGCAATGGCGTGAGTTATAGTCTTACGGGCAGAGTAATGAAGCTGCGCCGGCATACCGCCTTGGGTATTTTTCACCAAACCTTTTTTTCTGCCGGTCCCCGTCTGCCGACTTTTTGGCGGGGCCAGGCCGGATTATGGGGCAACTTTCCGCCGAGGCATTGTAAGGGTACCTAAGTAGAAAGCTTGCGACAGCTGCGGCGGTGCCCCGCCGCGCCATCCATTCGTGCTTTCTGGTGCTGTGGCTGGGCCTCTTGACCCGCCGCTTGCAGGACCAAGGATAAGCTGTGCCACTGCCACGGACCAGCCGCAAAACGCTCGCCTCTCGCCTACCTAGTCGTCATCGCTCCTCCACCTCACTTTTGAATTGTTTCATCAATCCTGCAGACAAAGTGTCTATTCAACGTCGACCTGCTTCCCTTAGGACCTTTTGAGTTTCAAGGCATACACTTGAGCTCTCGTGCGACATTGTCACTCACCTTTAGCGACGACGTGTTAGCATCTTCTCCCGGACGAGGCCGCAGACGACCTTCAACATCATCGCAACCATGGCTGATTCGGGCAATGCTCCTAAGCCAAGCAGCAGCGTCAAGCTGGTCCTTCTCGGCGAGGCTGCAGTCGGAAAGGTGCTTTTACTGTGTCTCAGAAAGATGATGCACAACATGCTAACTACTTTTGCGTAGTCTTCGCTGGTTTTGCGGTTCGTAAATAACGACTTCCAGGAGAACAAGGAGCCCACCATCGGCGGTAGGTTTAAGCCAAACTCTGTATGCCACAACGAATGCCCGGGCTAATATCATCATGCAGCTGCTTTCCTTACCCAGAAATGCAGCCTTCCCACACGGACGATCAAATTCGAGATCTGGGATACCGCCGGACAGGAACGATTTGCGTCCCTGGCTCCCATGTACTATCGCAACGCACAAGCCGCCCTTGTCGTCTACGACATCACAAAACCCACCTCTCTTGTAAAGGCCAAGCACTGGGTTGCCGAGCTGCAACGGCAGGCATCACCCGGAATCGTTATTGCCCTTGTAGGAAACAAGCTGGATCTGGCGAGCGAGTCAAGCGGTGCCGATGATGGTGAGGATGGTGATGACTCGGGAGATGCCCGCAAAGTTCCCACCGAGGAAGCCAAGGCTTATGCCGAAGAGGAGAGCTTGCTATTTTTCGAGACTAGTGCCAAATCTGGACTCAACGTTTCTGAAGTCTTTACCGCCATTGCCAATGCCATTCCCGAGACATCTTTGAAGAGCGCCCGTGGTGCCGGTACGGGCAACTCTGCGAGCAGAACCGACGGTGAACAGAGAGTCAACCTGGGCAACCCAAGGGAGGCGGGACAAAAGGATGGTTGCGCCTGTTAATTGCGAACAGTCGGCAGCGTTGGTTTGGTAATGGCCTGTTTTCTGTTGTTGCTGGTGTCGATTTGTGCAGATCCGATGCTTCAGCGTCTTTCATTCGGAGTAAATCTTTTATTGCGGGAAACCATGGATATGTTTAGTTTATGTTATTCTCCCTTATTTATCTAGATGTTGAAACTTTTTCACTTTCCATCTGATCTGTCCCAGCACTTGTGAAGCTTGTAGCATGATGTGTTTGGTGTCTTTATGATTCAATAAGGGTATGAACCTGCGATTAATATTGGACCAAAGTTGTTGCTTTCAAAAGACTGCTTGTTGTCAAGGAAGCAACGGGACTCGATTTCGTCTCGATAATTACCTAGTATAGTGTCAAACACAAACGAGCACTGGAACGAATGCCATTGTTGCTGGTGATCAGCAGCCGCACGTGACCAGAAGTGTCTCTGGGGTCCTCAGTCCCGCCCGTCCCTGGTTCGAGCGCCGCAAAAGTTGGGCTGGGCTGAGCGAGTGAGCCAACCTCTGCTTGTACGGTTTCGATTGGCTCCGCTTTTCTTTTCGGACCGCGTCAAACTCCTCCAAAAGGTGAATCTCTGGAGATTGGCCATTCACTTGTGGAACATCAACCAGACTGACGCCCATGGCCCTATGAATACCCTTACCGCCCGAGTTCCAAGGTCGCACAGTCCATGTGGCTTAGGGGCGACGCCTTAATCCTTTTGACATCCGTGAATCAGAGACGGTCCGCTCTGTCGACAAAGCGAAAGTGGACGCGGCAGACTTCGATGAGATCTCTTTTGCACCTTCCAACTTTAACCAGCCGTCGCCATGGCTACCTCTGATGCACAAGCCGAGCTTATTAGGTGTGTTTCAGGATATATATAGTTCCCTATCCCTTCAAGAGATGCTAATTCTGTTCAGCTCTTTGACGCCTGACGACATTCCACACAAGCTTCGATGCGCAAACTGCAGCAAGCTTGCTGTCAACGCATTCCGTTTGCCGTGCTGCGAACAAGCTATATGTGACTCATGTATGCATTCTTCAACGGGAAAGATTTATATTTCTTTCAAGATGCTAATATTACTCGCAGGCCATTCCAGCCTACCACCATCTTGTCCTGTTTGCGAGCACTCCCCCCTCTCAGCCGATGATTGCACGCCGAACAAGTCGCTTCGAACAACGATCAAGGTGTTTTTGCGAACTGCCGAGAAGAAACGCGAGGCCAGCAAACCCAAAGAGCCTCAAGAGTCCGTACCAGAAGTCACCGCCGAGTCGCAAAACGGCACGCAGACGACGCTGCCACTATCCGGCGAAGATGGCGCCAGTAACGCTCAGCTGCAAACGAACGGCTCATCGCAAGTTCAGAAAGACCAAGAAAAAAATAGCCAAGATGTGACGCACCGTGCGCATGATGATGATGCGAACAAGGTATGCATTTAGCGCCTTTTTACCTCGAATGTGGACTTTGCTAATGCGCCCGCCCTAGGACTCGTTTGACGCCAATACCGAACCTGTGAACGGACAAGAAGTCGGCGCTGCGCCTAATGGACCAACAGCGAATGCTGACGAGCAAGAAGAATCAGACGATGATGACGATGTCATCATAACCACGAGGCGACAAGATCCGCCCGTGGAAATTGAAGAGGTCGCGGAAGAGGCAGCAGAACAGGGCAATGACGATGGCAATGGCAACATGGAAGACATGCAAAACAATAACGGGTTCCAAAACAACACGATGTTCCAGGGCGGAGGGGATTTCAATCAAATGCAAATGATGATGGCCATGCAAAACAATATGGGATTCCCAATGATGGGTATGAATGAGCTCGCCATCTACTTCTAATGCGGATAACTAATTGAAAATGGCAGGTATGTCGGGCATGGGAATGGACCCCATGTCGATGCAGAACATGTTTATGAATGGCGGCATGGGGATGAACGGTATGGGAGGTTTCGGGGGCGGGTTTGGGCCAGGCGCCGATAATAACTGGAACGGTTCTCAATCGTGGAATTTCGACCAGAATAATTACAATCAAAATGGCCCAGGCATGAATGCTGGTGATTTTGGCAACTTTAACTCGGGATTCCAGACAGGCTACAACCAAGGTAATTACGGCCAGTTCAATAACTATCGTCACAACAACTACGGCCGGGGCCGGGGCCGTGGCCGTGGCTATTATGGAGGCTATGGCCGTGGTGGCTACTCGAACTTCCAAGGCCAGAACTACCAGTACCAGCAAGGGCATAACGCCTATGGAGCGACCAGTGTCCAAAGCACCGGAGACAACACTAATGATGGCCAGGCTCAAGACGCTCAAGATAGTGTAGCGTCTGGTACTCCATCTGCCAACGCACAAACCACACCTGCTGCTCCGTTGAACGCACCAACGGGGCCAAAGGCAATGCGGCAAGGCCTGCCGAATACAAGCTTACACCATCTGAGAGCCAGAGGCTATCAGACGGGCACCAACGATCGGGCCGCTGATACGCCGCCGCAAGGCGAGGGAACACCCGATGACTTCGACAAGAGCCGTAACCGAAGTAAATCCCCGTACGCTGACCGAGAGCAATCCCGCAACGATGAAGACGCGGCTGGTGTTGATACAACGGAGCGTGAGCGAGATGGTGACCGAGATGACAGTTACTCACACGCGCAGTCTCAGGCAGGTAGCCGAGGACGAAGCCGCAGTGCCAGTCACAGCCGCGTAAATAGGGATTCTCACCGGCGTAGGCGCGATCGCTCCGAGACAACCGATGACGACCGGCATGACAGCGAATCACACCGTCGTAGCAGGCATAGAAGCCGAAAGCACTCTTCACGTTACGAAGACGAAGAGCAGTTTAGAAGCCGAGACGAAAAGTACAAAGAGAGAGATCGTCCAGGCTCTCCAGATGACTCGAAACGGTCCAGTCGACACAGCCGTCGTGATAGAGACTCTGACCGGCACCGCGACAAGGACAAGTACAGAGACGAAAAGCGAAGCCATCGCTCACACCGGGACCGTGACTACGATTCTTCCCGTCGCAGAGACAGAGACAGAGACAGAGATAGGGATCGCGAGCGCGACAAGGATAAAGACCGCGACAGCCGCCGAGACCGGGATCGTAGAGACCGCAAAGACCGCCACAGAGACAGAGACCGTGACCGCGACAGGGAAAGCCGACATGAAAGCGGCAGCAGAAAAGACTCTGCCGACGGCCGCGCCACCCCAGCCGACGATTCAACCGCAACCAAGGACCCGCACACTCTAGAACGCGAAGCACGCAACCGTGAACGCCTCCTTAAAGAAGCGCAGCGCATGGCAGGCATGTCAAGCCTTGCAGGCGCGAAACGAAGTCGCGGCGGTGACGAAGACAGCGGCAGTCGCAAAAGGCGCAGAACAACAACAGGCAGTAGCCGGCGCAGCGACGCCGTGGATGACAAGGATGATGAAGACCGACTGCGCAGGTCAGAGGCGGAGAGGGAAGGCGGCCGATGGGGGTAGAAACCCGGCGTGTGCCCTCGCCGACAGCGGCCGCAACGGGAGAAAGGCCTAAATGCGGGCGCGGGTGTTTTTAGTTGGGATAACTAAGCTTTCTTTTTGAAGGCTTATGGAAATCTCTGTTGTACAACACGGAAAAGGGCGAATGAATATGTCGAACACGGTAAAAGGGAAAAAAAAGGGGGCCAAGATGGGATAGGATGGGCTGGCGTCATGCATTCATAACAGTCAATAAATACTTGCATAGCTATTATAGCTGATGGCGTAGTTGAGAAGTTAATATAAAAAAAAGAAATCTACAAAAAGAAAGAGACAGACCACTGTAATTTTACATTGTGAATCAGCAGAAGTCAGAAAAGTAAATCGCATATGTATCGTAGCGAAACAGATGGTTATAAAAAGAAAAAAAGAAAAAAGGAAAAGGTAATGATTTGAATCAACGTGATTGACGCAATTCTTCAATGCTCTATAGTAAGTAGTAGCCTCCTCCGCCCTTTTAATTCGTCCATGTTAACCAAAACTCGACACATTCATTCCCTTTTTGAAGCTCAAGACTATATACAGTATCTCTTACTCGCCCAATGGAGACAAAAGAAGTAGCGAAGCAGGAAAATAAAATAAACGAAAAAAAGGAAACCGGACGGGTATCATTTAGTATATGCCCTGAGTGCGGTACTGGAACGTATCGTAGCTGGCGTGACGAATGAAGCATTAGCCATAACTATCCATAGAAGAAGAAAAAATCAATAGGGGGGCGGAGAAAACGTACAGTCGTGTATAGTAGCTCCCAAAAGACTTTGCAATCAGGTCCGTCTCGACGAATTGCTCTGCCTCGTCAGCGCTCAGGTGTAGCTGGAACCGCTGCCGGAGAGAACTTGTTGCTGTTGCAACGCCGACGGAGAAGCAGGGCATTTGCGAGTCGCGGCCCATCATGGCTACTAGGTCTATGATGTAGTCTGCTGAGCGACGGAGGGCTGAGATTTTTGGTTAGCGGCAGTGTTAAATGGCTGGCGGGGAGTAAGGGGGAGAGCGTACCTTGGAATGCTTGTTTGCAGAGTTTCTTGTAGTCTTCGTAATCAGGCGAATTGAGACCGCCTAGGACGTCGACGTATTCATGGGTCAGCTTGAAAGGTGCAGCTTCGAAGCCTACCGAGCCAGGCGAGTTGGATAGCATGAAGCCGAAATCAATGTGGATAATGTGGCCTTCGCTATCAATGAGCACGTTGCCATTGTGACGATCCTTGAGCTGCAGGATGTATGAGATGACGCTGTACGCCGCTAGTGACCTCTTGAATGCATCTACACCAGCACGGAATGGCTTGCCGTCGGGTTTGCCAAATGCCTTGACGAAATGATCCCTGAGTGTCGCTATTCTGTGGCGAGGATTCTTGCCAGACTCAATCGACGCCATTGTGAGACTGCGTTTCAGCGAATGAAGGGAAACGCCATTTGTTATTGTCTCTATAAGGCCTGACGACTCGCCAGTCACGAGAATTCGCATCAGCTTCACCCACACATCCACCCCGGCGTCTTTCCAGATCTTGTGGCACACGTGAATCAACTGGCAGGCGAACGCCTCTTGTCGCAAATCTGCACCAGTCTTTACAATGACGCTGACAAGATCCCAATTCTTCATCCAGCCATACGGCGAAGACTTGCGGATTCGTTCCTTCTTGGCCTCCCAAGCTTCACCAAAAATGGCTGCGCTGGGATCGTCACGGTCACCACGGCGCTGAACACCACCGGTCTTGATATCATTCTCCATACGTTCTCTTCCTGCGCTCGCATTAATGTTGGTATCCATTGGCGCATCCTCGTCCAGGTCAGGATTGCTTCCAGTGCTGGGGTTGGCGTTTCCACTGCCAGTCTTTGCCATGATGGTATCAAACGTCGGTCCCTCATCAGTCTCAAAACTTTGCTCCTCTAGACTCTGCATGCTCGCAATAATCTTGGCCCGGATAGCAGCAACTTCCTGCTTGGGTCGTCTGCTGCTGTTTGCATCAAGCTGCGCAAGCATTTGCGACGCCGTCCGCATGTGTGTGGCAAGTGCGGAGAAGTCGGGCTGGTCAGCGGAAGCGTTGCGTGCCATGGCGACTGTCTTCTTCCGACGTGAGCCAGGACTGCTGGATCTTGATCTTGATGCGCCTGAAGTTCTCGGCGTCGCAGTGTCGAGCGCCGTTGTGGACGTTGTCTCTCCGCTTGATAGAGCACTTGATAGATGATGGACATTATTCTGCTGGGATTGCTTTTGATTTGGCCTGGACTGCGGATCGTCATCAAATGACTTGATCAAGGGCGAGCTGCCCAGATCTCCAGAAGTTGGCTCAAAGACGCTATCGACTACAACTTCAGCAGGCGGCGTCGACTGTGCAATCTTGGGTATCTCTGACGACAAATCAAAAAGACGCTTGGAATTTCCGTTGCCTCCCACAAGTGTCGGAAGCAGTGTCTGGTTGTCCGTAGTGCCTGGGTCAAAGGAAAAGTCTTCTCTAAGAACCTCAACCATGAGCAAATATGGAACCTTTTCCGCGCTGTTCAATACGGTTGCTTCGGTGGGATTCAGTCGAACTATCCTGTGATGACGACTCTTGGCTGGCGCTCCATCAACGAGTGTAGGCGGGCAAATAACAGGAACATCAATTTCAGCAGGCAAGTCACGCGAGATGAGTGCGAGCTCAGCTCGTAGTGCGCTCATACGTGCTGGCTTCGGTACAATGACTAATCGGTTAGAGATGGCTTCCAGGGCAGTCAGAAACTGCGTCTGGGACCGGAAATAGTGCTGCCGTAATAGTCTCGTTTTTTGCGTGGACGTCAAGTCAGATGGGCCCTTGACACTTTTATAGTGAAGGGAATGTCGTCGGTTGACGCTGTCAGTGCTATTATGCGGTGCAAAGCTTGCAGATACTGGTGTTGCTGGTCGTATCGTCTGTTTCGGGGACGGAAGGGGTAATGATGCGGAACTTGCCCTGGCCTCTGCGGATTTCAGATCTAGAGCAGACGGTCGTCGCGACTCGGAAGCCGTTTTGCTGCTGGGGTTCACATTCGGAACCAGCGGCTTAGGCTTTGCGCTAGTGGGGTGGTCGCCTCCATGCCGGGTCACGTCAGGGGCGCTTGTATTTCGGACCTCTTTAAGTCGTTTCGATTTCGTTGTTGAGTTGGTGACTGTTTGAGATCGTGCTAATTTTGGATCGCTAGCCGCTGCTATATCTGCGGCGAGCTCTCTTACGGGGTGAGGCTTCCGCGCTTGCGCAACCGCCAGTGGGCCGGCCCATCTGGGTATCATGGGCAAGGCCACGCTGGCGAGAACGAAGCTGGAGAGGACGCTGACCGGCAAGACGTTTTCCTTTATTTTCTCGTGGCGGCCAACGTCCGAAACGCCGAATACAATGTGCTGCACCTTGTTGTATACTCTTCGACAGGTCTGGAATGCTGCGGTTTGGGGTGTCGCGGCGAGGTCGTGGAGGTACGTCTGGAAGAGCCAGAAGGTCTGTAGCGCAAGTTAGGAGCTGCTGCGGGTTTGGCCTACCTAGATATGCGTGCGTCAAGAGGAAACTTACCAACAGAGCTGCAGTAACAGACTCTTCGCACAAGTCGAGGAGAAACTCCTCGAGAGCCATGGACTCATTGTCGACGCTAATGATCAAATGGCATAACTGCGGGAGGAAGAACTCAATGTCCTCGTAAGGAAACTGTCGTAGCTTGTTGCAGAGGACATAGTGAATTCCGACGTGATCCGCATACCGCCTATGAGATTCAAGAAAATGCCACAGTCAGTGTCAATTCACCTTAATCGTCTTTTGCTAATCGCGTCGTATGGTGGCTGTCGTCGGTGCTTCGAGAGGGAGAGGTTCGGGCATTTGGCGACGTGGCATGCGCCAAGGAGAACAGGGGGCAGGATCAGACACTCACGAGAGATACGAGACGGGCAGAAAGGGATTCGAATTGAAGACGTCGGATTCAAAGAACCGCTGTAACAGATCCCAAGACATTGGAATCACGCTTGGGACAGGCGACACCGGGCAGCAGCGGCGGCGGCGGCGGCGGAACGAGTTGAGGTAAGATGGTGGTGCCGCATTTAAATGCCAACGATGAGTAGCAACTGCAACCAGGGCAGATGGACGAAAGGCGGGGTGCAAAGTTCCAAAGGACTAGAGACGGAGAAAGAAAACAGAAAAAGCTATTGCAGTCGATTTAGCATGGCGAGAATAAAGAGGACTGCAGATCGATGGAACCACGAGATCTTCTTTGGTAGCTCCCATCTGCCAATCTGGACGCTTGGGGGATCGAAAAAGTAAGCCTGGCCAAGCTGGCAATTACGGGTTGATCGATTATTACTGTGACACGGAGGAGGCTCGGCGACACGGATGGGGCCAATACCAGTGGGAAAATGGGCGCTCTGTCCACTGGGCTGTCCACTGGAGGCTGCTGCTGAGCGACCCGCTTTGTGCCCATACATACCGTGGGAACGTCTGCCACTGACGGCGCTGCAATCTGAGCACGCTATTGCTGCGGCTCGGAAATAGCGTGTCTGGCTTTTGGAATCCGACAACTACACGGCACATCAGATGTGGTAGAATGTGGAAATTGCGGCAGACATTGCCGTGTTTCTAATGAAGTTCAACTTGTCTTTCAAATCTTCCGTTGTTCGTCATATCAAATAACCCATTCACGAGGCAGAGAAAAACTTATTCCACGGCATTCAAGCTCATATCACACACCGAATACTTTTCAACCAAGATAAATCTTAAACTATATCCGTTTTAACCCATTGTACGCCTCATTCCATCTTTTAACTTGCCGTGATATCTAGGCTTCAAGCGGCTTCGGCCTTGCTAACCAACGCCCTGTTCTATACAAACAAACCAAAACGCCTGCCAAACCTTTGCACGTCCTCCGAGTTACACCAACATACAAAGTGGTAGATCCATGGACGAAATGGTGCCAATATATAGAGAAACAAAAACAAATAGACTTCTAGCTCGTCCATCTAGCTCAACGCTAGTGGATACATGCATGCTAGCCGCAACAAACGCCGTGTTCCTCCCGGTTTCATAGTACTCGTCATGGCAGCCAGTTTATGGCTGCGAAATATTGCCACCCGCGTCTTCTTTTTATACAGGACTTGGTCCCGCTAAGCCTTCTTTCGCTTGCCGCGGGTCGTCTTTTTCTTTTCGACCACTTCTTCGTCGCTGTCACTCTCCGGCTTGGGCTTGGCTTTCGATGTCTCCTTTTCGTTCTCAACGCGGCTAACAATGTCGCGCAGAAAGTCCCACTGGTCGTCCGTCTCAACAACCTGCTTGAGCATGGCTGCCGTCACTCTCTTGGAGCCTTTATCCTTCGCAACATCTGCGCTCTTTCTGACAAGTTGCACCATGAAGAGCTCAAGGGCTTTGCCGACTGCGATTGGTGTTTGCTGGGCAACCTTGCCGACTTCTTCATCTGCCTGCATGATGCGCTTGATCCGTGCGGTGGGGAACTTTGTCCTGACGGGCGAGGACATCATTTCTACTGGAGGAGCAACCTCGGCGGCTGAAGCTGCCTTTCGGGGCATACTTGATTCAGCTTCCGGCTCGGTCTTTATATCTTCTGGTATTGATTGAGGAGGGTAGGGGTCGGCGAAAGAGGATGGTGCCCCTTGGTGTCCCAAGTCACCAAATGGCTGGCCGTAAGACTGGGGAAACGGCGAGTCGAATGACGGCTGCTGAAGTTGTTGCTGCTGCTGCTGTTGCTGTTGGGTGAAGATGGGCGGCTGGTAACGATTTTCTGGCACCGAGCTCTGGTGGTGAAAGTTGGTGCCGGGTGGCGTGTATGATGATCCCGGCGTGTAGCCAAACGACGGAGGTTGCAGATATCCGAGGTTGGATGGGCTCTGAAGTTGCGGTGCAGGATCGGTGGGGCCAGTCGAGTAAAAGGACGACAGGTCTGGTGATTTGGGGGCGTAGGAGGTGTCGTCCGTCGACATTTTTTTTTCTGCCCTTTGTCGTCGCTGGGCGGTGGGCTTTCAAGATAGATGTAAAGCGGGTCGAAATATTATGCAAACCAGATGGAAGCGACTGAGTGAATAAGCTCGTTTAGTCAGCTTTTCTAGCCAAGTGATATGTGATGGCGCTGTGGCTCTTCGATGGAGAATCGAGTGTTCCCTGGCAATGGATGTGTAGCTTTGCGGTGGAGGAGCTTGTGCTTGTGCTTATTATGCGTGGAGGCGATTCCGGCTAGTAGTAGCTAGCTGCAAACCTTGAGCTAGAGCGACGGCGTGGAAGTGGTGTTTGCGTGCTTGTTCTTAGTAGGGGCTAGTCCAAACTGTAAAAAGAGCTAATATCTTTTCTGTGCGGTTGAATCCTGCAAGATTCTAAGTGATGAAAAGTTCTGGACAAGTAAGCCGACTCTCTGTACTATGCCGAACCGTGTAAGTGGTGCAGGCCAGATAACAAAGAAGGCAGTAGTCGGCCGGATGCTGATTGGTTAAGGGCTAGGTATGACGGGAAGGAAACGCGACCGGCGCAGAAGTAGTTGTTCACAGGCAAGAACAGGATCATCCAAGAAAGGACAAAAAAGCCAAGTAATTGTCCGATGAATCTATCGCGCGCTGCGCGGTCGAGTAAGTTATCGTAATTGAGGGTCCTGACGGTGCTGCACAAAAGCGCACAAAACAATACGAATTCGCGGACAGGGGGTGCAGGTGCGGTGCAGTGGTTGCCGGTGGCGGGTGGTGTGTGGGTGTGTGCGGTTTTGTTGGCGTTCGGGTTGGAGGGGCTCTGCCCGTTTATATGCGCGTCGCGGGGTCGATGGAAGCTGTGAGCAGGGAAGGAGGGAAGGCGCCTAAACGGGGCAGGCGCATTCGTCTGCTTTGGGTCTGTCACAAATAAAGAATGGAAGGGGCCACCCGGCGCCGGCACTACGTCGTACACGAGCTTGGGCCAGCTCCGCCGAATCAGGCAAGGTCCATGTGGCTCCCGAAAAAATGGCCAGCTCTTTGGCTGGCGTCACCAACAAACCGCATTGCATCTCCTTTTTGGCAAAGTGTCGGTTTGCAAGGGCGCAATGCTACACAGCAGTTTCCGGGGCATCCTGTGCAACATTCGCTTGAAAGGAACATTTTCCCTCTATCTCCCCTCTCTCACATTGATTGAAAAGCACAGTATGACGCGCTGGGAATAGCATTTCGGCTGAACGCCGCACAGCGCGCCATGGCAACGCGTGACATCGGCTCCCGGCATAGACGTCCATTCAAATGTAAGCACACTTCCCGCGCATTCCGGTCATAGCCGCATGCTTCAAGTGATGATACTATTCATGAGCTCAAAAATTCTTGAGACATTCACTGCAACGACGAAGCCGAGTCTATCCATGGGCTCTGGTTCCAGACTTGCACTATTCACAAGTGACATGTCCATGACTGCCTACTTGATCTAATCTGAACGTTGCTGCACCGCTAAATCGATGCGTTGTCATTTTGCTTGTTCTTCTATATAAATCGCTTTCTAATCTCGCGCGTTATAGATTGTAGTCCACCCAGGCGTCTTTCACTGTTTCCTGAAAGATACATGGTAGCCACTGGCCATACGTGCACGCCTCCTTCATCGACAAAGGCCGAAATTTCAGCTCCACTCATGGCTTGAAGCTTTATGAAGTTCTCGATATCCGCTGCAAGGACTTCTTCGCCTCCATAGGTAACAACGTATCCGCGCTCCGGACACGCAGCCCTCCATAGCTTGGCGTCGCTGGCTGAGCCCGGCGATACAGGCGCTTGATGGACGAGCTCAGCTCCAGCGTATGCGTACGCGTACTTCCAGAGCATATGCCTATCTAGGTAATCGACGCCAGATAAGCTGTGAAGGTTCGAAATCAGTGTCACCCATGGTGAAAGTAGTGCCGCGACTCGTGGTCGGGACAGGTTAGCGGCCTTTCTACCCGCCTCCGACGGCGCTGATCCGGCCTGACGAGGCATCCCTTGGCCCGCCAGCTCTAGCAAGAGACTTAAAGTGAGCGTGCCGCCGGCAGAGTCGCCTGCCACACAAATTTTGGAGGCGTCGTCGACCTCTTGTAATACCTTTTGGTAGCCTAACAGTACCTCATTGATCTGAGTTGGATGTGCTTGATCCGGTACAAGCGAATACTCGAGCCCAAACACTGTAGGGTTTTTAAAGCCAGCCTGCAAAAGTAATGCATGGAAAGCCAGCAAGAATTCGAGATAGAACGCGGCTGAGCCGAGAGCGAACCCGCCACCTTCTAAACGTTAGTAAAATTAGCTGAAGTCGTCAAGCCAGTCTTACCATGTATGTAGTAAACAACCACGTCTGGTGCCTTGCTTGTATCATGCTTGATCCATAATCCTTCCGTTTTAACGCCGCCCTAGATGACATTAGAGTCAGGCAAGTAGCAATAGTAAGTGCCTTTTACAAACCTCATCATACGTCACTTCCGTGCAGTGTACGGGATTTTTCAGGTAGCCATTGCGGAACATTCTCCATTTAAAAAGTGGCCGTCCGACAGCCTTGTCGAGCGCGACACGAAGCACTCTAGCGGGGAGTGCCTTAAAAGCCCTGTGTACAAACCGTATAGCGACATACTCTGCCAGCGTCGACTGCCGAACGAATAGCGGCCGGAGGCTCTTTGGCGTAAGGTAGCGCTCGCGCACGGTCTGAATAGAGAGTGGGAGAGCTAGCCTGTTTATCAGTCAAGGCCAATACATGCGCATACCGCTTGTACATACAGATGGAAATGACGGCGTGAATGGCAGAGGTTATGGTTGTGTATAGTCCGACTTGGACAAGCAGCTGCCAGGCAAGCAGCACGACAAAGACAGCAACGTCTATGATGGACAGCGGACTTAATATCATGATGACTGTATATCCGAAAGCAATTGGCCGCGTCGAACCATTACCACGTCGCTGATTTCAATGCGGATACTGTAGGTGGAAAGGGAAGCTAATAGTGCCTTGTTTCATGTCTTGCGTGCGATATACAGTGGGCCGAGGCTACATTTCGGTTGTCATTGATGTCGACTCCACACCTATGTACGACGACGGTCGCCAGATTCGGGTAGATGCCGATTCGTGGGTGGTAGATCATGAAGGACGGAGGTTTTCTGCTGAGTTTTACCTGCTTATTTACTGTGTATCAGTCAGGGTTTCCATCTCGTGCAGTATGTATTATTGACCTTCCATTATTGAAGCTGTCGCAGATGCCCACTGCTCTTCACACATCCCTAGCTAAAACCTGCAGAAATCCTTCTTAATAAATCAGCACCTACTATACGCCGATAAATGTAGCCCATGTATTACTTGTTTATCCTCCCCTTACGACAGTAATAAGTGATATCATAGTAATAGTTTTCCCTTTACGGCTCTTTGCTTACATGCTTGTGTGGTGGCACCGCCATGTAGGTAACTACACGGTCGTATAGGTGGGGCGGCATGGATAATGCGAGAGGCACGACACCGACTGACAGTGCTTGCTGACACATTCACGACTGCGAATCATAACGACTCAAACATTCTCAGTTCTGAGGCATCTAGCCATTGGAACGACATTGAACTCTGCGGCTCTCTTTGTTCCGCGGTTACCAGGGAGGATTCAGCTCTGTTTGTCCTGCCACGGCACCTTTGCAAACGCATCTCAATCACTCTTTCAACGCGTTACTTGAAAGAAACGTGGCGGACAATGGTCAATAACGACGGCGTTGGCGCAGCGGGCCCGACCCCGATAAAGCCGGCTTTCAATCTAACGGAGCTGGACCATTGGATTCTCAAACAGACGGATGACACGTTTAAGAAGCACGACTGGGAGGAACTTCGACAAATCATTGGTGAGTGTGCACCTCAGCTTTAGCGAGCTTTACTCAATCACGCGATTGTGAATCATGGTCCAACTAATTATATAATTAGAAACCAACGACCTCTCCGTCTTTCGACGCACCCCTTCTGATCTTCAGCGGTATCTGGACTGGACGGCCTCCATCAAGACTGAGTATGGCTCCATCACAAACTATCTGCTCACTCACCGCTTACCCAAGGCGTGGGGTGAGCCTCCATTCACGCCAGAGTCGACGACGCCGTTCCAGGTACCTGCTGACTACAAAGTCTTGCTAAACGACTGGCCATATGCTCTCGAGCCAGGCATCACGCACATTATCGTCTGGACCCGGACTCCAATCGCCACAGATACTGACAAGGGCGACCTGATACCGGAGAGCAGAGCGTTGATCGACGCCTTTGTGAAGAAGTACTTTGTAGACGCTCTGGGGCCCGGTGGTGAAGACAACGTACTTTGGTTCAAGAATTGGGTCGCGTTGCAGAGTGTGCGCTCTCTGGAGCATTTCCATGTCATGGTGCGCAATGTTGATGACGACATGTTGGAGCGCTGGACGGGAGAGCGTCCCGTGAAGAAACAAGCACAGTTCATTAGATGATTAGACAAGCCGAGCATGAAGAAATGAATAGACTTTTATTACACTGTTTTGTTTCCCCCTTAGCCCTTCTTCACACCTACGCAGCCCTTCGTGAACGGCGGTTTCCTTGAGGTGCAGCAGGCTGCTCATCACCGCCACCACCACCTTGCATCTGCGCCAACTTTTGTCTTCCCATGCCCAGCAGCCCCGAGCCCATATACAGGCCGTAGGCAGGGACAACAGCCCACAGCAGCCAGCCCCAGTCTCCAAAAACCATGGCCAGCACAGCAGATGCCCAAGTGACCCAGATAACATCAAACATGTACTCGGTCAGGCCTTCAGCAGCCAGATCCTCGCCAGAAGTCTTGAGCGCCTTGCCACCAGCTTCATATTGGGGCCTGCCGGACCTCTCGAGCACATACTCGCAGATGAAGCTTGGGGCGGACAAAATGCCGTAGAGAAACAAAGAACGGCGGCGAAGGAAGAAGTGGAATGCGATAAAGAGGGCATTGACAATGGCGGAGCCCAGGTGTAGGTTGTTTAGGGCCGCCGTGTTGGCCTTTGCGCGGTCCTTTTTCGCCTTTTGCGCCATTGGTATGGGCTTTTGTCGAGTCTTGGCTGTTTTCAGTTGTGAAGGGCTTTAGTGATGCCAGTCAAGTCCCCCTGTATCAAGTTGGGTGCCTAGACAATGCCCGTTATTTTAGTGTGTATGTAGGTTGAGGTCTGTTCTTGGGTGGTGTAAGGTTTGGTTGGAAATGTCAAAGTCGCCGCACACGGCTCAATTCAAGGTGTGGCTAGGAGTGGTTGGCCAGCAGTCACTCCAAGCAGAAAAGGTGGCGCTGGTTGCGGCGCTGCAGCCCTCCCCAGCCTCAGCACCCCAGTGTAAAGCCACAGGCAGAGGGAGGCTCTTGTTGCTGGGCAGACCACAGCCCGCGCCGGCCCATCCAATCAAGCACCAGGCACACCAGCACTCACAACAACGGCGCGCCCAGCACCAGCCCTTCTCCTAGTCTCGCATCCAGAGTGTCCCATGAATGGTGCCGTGTGCGTTCCAAGACGCTGGAAAGACTGACGCCACCTCTTTTCACCCGGCGAGCCGCTGAATATCATCACGCACAAGGCGAGCCGATTGATGCATCGTATTATGCTAAGCTTCTCTTATCTCCGAGCTTGTTTCTATCGATAATTACTGCGGCTGTTGCCACGGGCTCTTCGCGTGTCCTTCGCACTCTCTCAACTCCCGTCTTCACGATAGCCGCCGAGTTGTCCTTTGCCTCTCCCGACGCTGTTTTTTTGGTTGCGCTGAATTACGACTCCCTCACCTACGCGCCAAGGTTGAAACAGTACGCCTCTGTTCCTTTGGTACCGTTAGACGAGTACACAATCGCTATCACGCTCTCTCTCTCCCCCACTCTATCGACGCCGTTCGGTCTCGGACAGCTTACCTGTTGCTTTGCTTGGTTAACGCCCCGCATCCGGCCTTGGAGCGATAACCGGCCTCTTCCGACCTCCCTGCAACGGCATCAACGATTTATCTTCCAGAGACAACACTGCAAGTCATTGTAGTGCCTCTGGGACACTTTCTCGACCTTCACACTCCGTCTAAACTCGACGTCGATCATCCCATGGCCACGACAAGACGGTAGATCCATCGTTACACATATAGCGTCGGGGGTCACCAGGACAGCATCTTCCGGACGACGGCATCCAAGATGGCGCCAAATCCTGCTGCAGTCTCCGGCCTCTTGCGCCAGGTAATACATTACCATATAGACAACTCTTCCTATGAGAATGCCCTCTTCTTTGCCGAGAGATTCCTCGCCCAGGACCCGCGCTCTTCGGACGCCGCACATCTGTATGCCCTGTGTCACCTACGGCTCGGTGACTATCGCTCCGCGTACGATGTTGGAAAGCCCATGGGATACCGTGGGATGAACCTGGGATGCGCTTGGGTCTTTGCACAGGCCTGTCTCGCGTTGGAAAAATACAAAGACGGCATCACGGCCCTAGAGAGGTCAAGATCGATGTGGTTATCAAGAAGCAGCATCGGTAAACATAGCACTACTTCACGAGCAAACGGCCCAGATGCGGCCGCCGTTCTCAGTCTTCTAGGAAAGCTGTACCGTGGGCACGATGATAAGAAAAAGGCAATCGGTTGCTTTGAAGAGGCCCTCAAGCTAAATCCTTTCCAATGGGACGCTTTTACCGCGCTTTGCGACATGGGAGTCCATGTTCGCGTACCCAACATATTCAAATCTAACGAATCGCTGCTAATGAGCTTCGACCCCGACACCAGCGCTGAGCTGAAAGGGAATGGCCCCTCCAACTCTACCGAAACATTGCCCAAGAAATCTATGCTGCGGAGTATCGCTGCTGAACTTGGTCCCGACCCGTTCAACATCAGCTTCTCCGCCGCAGCACCCGATTCGAGCCCAGTGACGGATATCCATGTCGAACCTTCAGACAATGACTTCATGGCTAGGATACAAAGTGCAAGGCTGCGTCTGGGCAGCTCAACGGCCAGCCAACCAGTGTTTGATGGAATGGAGACACCACCAGCTCCATCAGCAGGAGACGGGCAAATTGGACGTGCAGCTCCGCATGTTCAAGAACCACCGCAGGCTCCGCCCCGCCGGCTGCGGCAAGCTCAGGGCATTGATGCTGGCTTGGAAGCGCCACCAAGGATGAACTATAGACTCGGCACGAAGCGAGGCGGTCGTTCACACGATCGGGATAATGACCTGGCCGCGGACGCCGTGCCTGACGCTCCGGGAATTGCAACCAGCACAGCGTCGCGAACTGCTGTTGCGGCTCAGCCTGTGGACCGAAAGAGGACGCTGTCTGGTCAACCAGTGGCTCGATCGACTAATACAGACGACGCAGGCGCCCGGCGCAGCACACGACTTAACATGTTCAAGCCGGGCAGGACAAACACCGGCGCTGCGACCATTGGTGCATCTGCGGGACGCGAACTGAAAAAGGCTAGGCCGCCTATTGGGCGAATCGTCAGACCCGGGTCCAGCGGTTCAAATGTGGGAAGAGTAGTGAGTGGTAATCGCAAACCCATTGATGATAGGGCAGATATGGATCACGGCGAGGCATCTAGAGTTCGAGAGCCCTCCCACCAATCCCAGAGCCAGTCACAAACTCAAACACCTGCGCCAGCGCCAGCAGTAAAATCGGCAGAAGTTGACGCGGCCAAGCTTGAAGACGCGCTCCGGTGGATGCTAGATATCATGAAGAAACTAGGAAACGGCTACTATCTCCTATCGAGGTTTCAATGCCAGGAGGCTCTACAGGCCATGTCCGCCTTGCCTCCGGCCCACCAGGGCTCACCGTGGGTGTTGGCACAAATGGGCAAGGCGCACTACGAGCAAGGATCGTATGCGGAAGCCGAAAAGTTCTTTAGAAGGATGCGAGTGCAGGCACCCTCACGGTTGCAAGACATGGAAGTGTATTCGACTATTCTATGGCATTTGAAGCGAGAGACCGACTTGTCATTCCTGGCGCACGAACTGGTGGACTCGGCATGGCATTCGCCGCAAGCCTGGTGTGCGCTTGGCAATGCGTGGTCGCTGGCTCGAGATCCGGAGCAGGCCCTGAAGTGTTTCAAGAGGGCTACTCAACTGGACCCTAAGTTTGCGTATGCCTTTACACTACAAGGCCACGAACATGTTACAAACGAAGAATACGAGAAAGCATTGACTTCCTACCGGCAGGCCATCTCGGCAGACCGACGACACTACAATGCATACTACGGCATTGGCAGAGTACAGGAGCGTCTTGGAGAGTACAACAAGGCATACACCCATTTCCAAGCGGCACAGACCATCAATCCTAATAATGCTGTTCTGATCTCGTGCATGGGAACTGTGCTTGAGCGCCAAAAGCAAATTATGCCTGCATTGAGGGCATACAGCAAGGCTGTAGAGCTGGCGCCAAAGGCAGCATTGACGAGGTACAAAAAGGCGCGGGCCTTGATTGCGGTTGGGCAAATCGAGGAGGCCGAGGGAGAGCTGGTGATTCTCAAAGACTTGGCGCCAGATGAAGGGCGAGTGCATTTCCTGCTTGGCACATTGTATAGGAGCATGAACGAGCGGCAGTTGGCCGTTCACCACTTTACGATTGCGCTGGCTCTGGACCCCAAGGTGAGTAGTCTGTTATGTTTGTAACGGTTGAAGGTCTCATGCTAACACCAAACGCTAGGCTGGACCGATGATCAAGGAAGCGATTGAGAGCTTTGAAGACGATATACCCATGGACGACTCGATGATGACGTGATTATGAAGTATGCTTTTCGAAGCGATTGGTGCAGTTTCGACCTTTGATTCTGGTTCATCAAAGTTTCAACAAACAGAGTTTCACGTCGAGAAGAACTGGGTTTTGGGAGGGGAAGAGAAGCTAGGAGAACGTGCTTAGGATGATCCGTGGAGAAGCATCGATCGGACAGTGGAAGAAAAGTTAATGACATGTGGACGGCATGATAGCATGTTGCATGGTACCGGCGTTTTCTTTTTCAGGGCAAAGGGCAATGGCCGAGGCGTTGGGCGCTCGGGACGGAGGAATACCTACTTTTTTTTTTCTTGGAGAGAGCAATTATGTATACCATACGTCGGGGAATGGAAAGTAGCAATGGTATCCGCCACACTGGATAGTATTGATTGTTTCCGTATTGATGGGCGGCGGGCGTACTGCGACTGTTTTCCAAGTTCATGAGGATTGGGCGCGTTTGCTATGTTTGTATAGTAGAGGAAAGACGTTTGCATACGAGACACGAAATTAATATTTTGTATTCGCCTCATTCATGACAAGTTCCAAGTTGTCTTGGGCAAGTGTAGCTAAATAAAGTACTACAATGTATTGTACTCCATGACAACAACTGTCACGAGTAGATAGAAAACGGTAGACACGCCACGTCCCAAAAACGGCGATGGCGCGTTTTGCCGTTTTAGACGTCGAGCACAGCCTGTGGTAGGTAGGTTAGTAGGCACCAGTGGAGGTAGGTACATGAGATCAGTAAGAAGAGGTACAAGGCAGCAATTCTCCACATGATTTGAGCAGCGAATCAGAAAATTCGGCACAAAGAAATAGGTACCAGGCAGCGTGTGTACATTTGTCGTGGGGGCGTGTTTTTTAGATCAGCTGCTACCTACGTTGAACCAAAACAAAACAAAAGGACGCGCTGTGCCCGAATAGGTTTAGCGCAGTTTTCGGCTTTTTTTCGTGGTGGATGGCGTGCAGGTTTGGTTGTGGGGTTTGGGGCGGACGGTGGGTGTGAGATGGTGATGCGTTTGTAGATGAATGGGCTAATAAATGGAGGTTTAGTACATAAAAGGTTGAACTATTATAGAGATATGTTTCTGTATAAAGCTTTGCCTCGGGATTATAAGGCTGTTCCCACGTAAATATCCGTCCTCTGTCAGACACTTGCGCTTATGACTGTAAAGACCATCTATCTATAGTTTATGATTGGAATAGATTTGTTAGCATGGTTCTATTTACGAGTAGTGTAAGGAAGCGCATTATTAGGTGTGGAATTTATTATACCACATTCAAATTGAATACAGCAGCAGGTATGGTATATGGTAATCTACCTCTACGAGTCCCGGACGATGCAGGCACATGGGCACGATCGGAAGATTATTTCGTAGACAAGGGTAAGCCCATCTGAATTACAGATCTCTTCCACTTATTCCTCCTCTGTAGGCCATTTAGCAATGAAGCGCAGTTTCACTCATGGCAACAACTTACGAGTAGTCTTTGAACCAGCGTAATCGGCCTAATGCTCCTCCCACGCGGGAGCTATCTTAGCCGCATGCTGCAGCACCCAATCTCGGGTCGCAGTTCTGGCATGTTTTGCGCTAGTCCATATTAGGAAATCGCACCATTTTCCAGGCTGCACAAACGCCTATATTCCCCGTTTATTTGGTTACTGATTTGCCTGCGCAAAAGCACGCGCCTTGTATCAGCTTACTGGAGACGTAGCAGGAGCAAGCGTCCGAGAGTGATTGCCCACACGTATTTTTATCCAAAGTGCCCACGCCCCCCGCATCTTTCTACTTTGTTTTCTCTTCCTCCCCCCCCGGCGTATATTCTGCACACTCCTGCATTAGGCAACAAAACGTCATTTGCGATATCGCGACTCCTTTCAAGACTCTAGTCTTTTATCACTACATTTACTAATCCATCAACATGACTGGACGTAAGTATTATTTATTCCTTTAGTCTTTTTTACTGCCTTGCGGTGCATGCCAAAGGGCGTAAACTGTTTCTCGGTGGCTAAGGCGTTGTTAAATGACGCGTCGTGGTGTTGGTGATAGCTTCACGCTTCAGACATTCGCTAACCACTTCCCATCTTTAGGCGGCAAGGGCGGCAAGGGCCTCGGAAAGGGTGGTGCCAAGCGTCACCGTAAGATTCTTCGTGACAACATTCAGGGTATCACCAAGCCCGCTATCCGACGTCTCGCTCGTCGTGGTGGTGTCAAGCGTATCTCTGCCAGTAAGTCTTTGTCCATGGCAACCATCAATGGATCATCATCACTAACGCGTCGTGCTTTCTTCCAGTGATTTACGAGGAGACCCGCAACGTTCTCAAGACCTTCCTCGAGGGCGTCATTCGCGATGCCGTCACCTACACTGAGCACGCCAAGCGCAAGACTGTCACCTCTCTTGACGTTGTCTATGCTCTGAAGCGCCAGGGCCGCACCCTCTACGGTTTCGGTGGTTAAATACTACTTCTTATCATGCCGTCTCTGTTTTTATATTTTGCTTTTATAACTAGGCTTTATGGGAATTGGGTGATATGGACCAACTGTGTACACTTTTTTTATGGCGTTTGAAGGATGGTTAATTATGAGAAACTCAACAAGAGGTCTGTAGACCTGCATCGCAATGAAACAAACACGAACAATCCATATACTTGCTGCTCTGCTCTTCGTATCGTGATTTGTGCTTTCAAAGATACATTTCTATTCGTAGATGAAAATAACCAAGACGCCTGCCCAACCTGTAAAAATGGTATCATGACACATTCCCCTTTAGCAACCACTATAGGTACTTTCTTCCAGCTGCCGCCACTCTAGCCTGAAACACGGGACTGCGTACTTCCATGTTGGCCTTGTAAAATGGATTCATGACAGCCTTGACCCAATTCTCATACACTTCTGTAAAGAACAGCTTGATGGCTTCCTCGGTCGCCGGGCTTGTCGGGTTGGCCCCTATCGCAGTCGACGTTCGCGACGAGCTTGTCAACGCAGACGGGGCGATAGGCTGGTGCAGCAGAAGAAACTTGACGCCTGCGGCTGTTACGAAGCAGGATATATAGTTGTTGAAGAATTTGTCGATGCACTTGAGGTACCTATTCGAACAGTTTTGTTAGCTATACCACGACCTACTATTCCATGCTTGCTTTCTTGCTCCCCTTGTTGCCGTCCAATGGTGCTGTTGGACAGAAGCGAAAAGGAAACAGAAACTCACATTTGTCCGTGCGACCACTGCACTTCCTCGGCGACATCTAGACTCGAGTGCAGGATGATCTGGTTCAGGTGCCGCACCTGATCTGTGAACCGCGACTGGCCATCGCCGCCTTGCTTGGATGTGCCAAACTCGTACTCAAAGAGCGGGTTGTCTTGCGTGCCGACAATGGCAAAGTAGTAGCTCATTGTGTCGAAACTCGTAGCATTTGAGAATCGCCCTTCCCCTCCTTTTTTTCTTTAGTTCCAGTCTGTCCCTGCTTGATCGTGGCCTCGCCGAGAGGGAAACTAAAGCTGTCGTGTTCAACCAACCAGCCGAACGGCAACGCCCCAGTACGTTTACCCTTACCGCGCGCCCCGCCCACTGCAAGGCACAGCAACCCGCATCCGCCGCCCGCCAGCACGGGAGTCGCAATATTCCGCTCCACCACCAGCCGACACCTCAAAAGTTTCCCAGAGGAGAGCCCGCAGACGACCAAACCACCACAACGCAACAAACAGCAAACAGCAAACCCCAACGGCACAGTCATGTTTGGGCCCTTCCGCATCACAAACCCGCTATCGGGCGGCCTGCTATGGAAAATCCCATGGCGTCTGTCGAAATTCCAAAAGAGACGCCAGCGCCTGCGTCTGCGGGCCGTTGATAACGTCGTCAAGACGCTCGATACTGCGCTTGCGAAAAAGGGACAGACGCTCCAGGAGCTGGAGAAGTGGAAGGCTGAGATGCCGACTGAGGCGGAGATGCTGCCGAGAGACAAGTATACCATGTTTGATCGCAAGGAGAAGCGATACAGGAAGGGGATTCACAGTACGTTTTGCTTGCTTTTGTTTTGGATGAGCTACGAAGTCTGTTTGACTTTTTGCTGACCTTTTTTACGCGCGCAGAATTGCCCAAGTGGACGAGGGTTTCGCAACGAGTCAATCCTCCTGGTTTTTAAGCATATATTTAAAAGAGATTTGGACACAATACGATACCATTTGTGGTGATGGACTAAGGGAGGACTGGGAATCCGTCGACAGCTGTACAACAAGGGATTTATCAACCAATTTTTCGCATTCAGGGCTGTACTTGCTATCCGACTCATAAGGATGATAAAACCATCATGGGAAACGATTGCTGCTGTCAGATTTTTCGCAGCATCAGTGTATATAAAATAGACAAAGCACGGCGCATAATTGATTTCTGGTTTCACACAACACACGCATCCCCATGTTCTCTTTTTGAGGGTATCAAAATATCAATTTCTATCTAAAGACCTGGGCCGAAACCAAACGGCTAAAACAAGATACACCTTTACTTATCATCGTAATAGTCCCGTTCGCCCTGCAGCGCTCTACCAATGCCACCACGGCCCTCGTCAAAGTCCTCGCGGTACTCGTCACGCACCTGGCCGCCCGACTTGCCACGGCCATACTGCCGGCCCTCTTCAAACCCGGGGTCCAAATCAGTGCGGATCACGCGCTCGTCTAGCTTGGTGCCGCCAATGTATTTCATGCAGTCTAGGGCGTCTTGGTGCGTGTAGTACTCGACGAAGCAGAAGCCGCAGGGTGTCTTGTTGAATCGATCCAGGCCCATTACCAGCCGTTTGATTTCGCCGCATTTGGAGAAGAGTTCGTAGACTTGCTCCTCAGTTGTGTAGAACGAGCTATAAAAAAAATCCCTGTTAGTAGTGTGTTCTGGTTTTGTAGCAGAGGTTTGCGTCATTGTGCTTACAGGTTGCCGACGTAGAGAGTCGTTGAGTCTGCTAGAGGGTCGACTGGGGGCTCTGAGGGTACATCGCCGTTCTCGTCGCGGTCTCTCCTGCGGCGGTTCTATTCCTACTGTTAGATATTAGGCGTAGACAGACTCTGATAAACGCGGCTTGCCTTGTTCAGATAGTAGGCACTAGGTCTGTCGAGCCTGTCAACGGTGCTTCTCTCTTCCGGTCTCATCGTAGCAATTGCCGTCAGGTGTCGGCCTGTATTGCACAGTCTATGTATCGCAGCTCCAACAGTATTTTATCAATTTGTTATCCTTGCAAAGACGAGCTTCTGACGAGCTTTTGTCGTGATTGTCGTGTATTGTCGCAAATGTCGAGTGGTCGATGCAGGCTAGCTGGACAGCCAAACGAGTGAAGCTCTTGCAGGCGCTTGGTGGAGACGAGCCGCCCAGATTCGCGCTAACGCTCTTTGCCCAACCCGCGCTTTTTGCTATTCCTTGCTCCAGTCCAGCCTTTCTCAGCAACCAAATTATCCGGCGAGGAAGAACACCTCTGTCGTCCTCGTAACAACCAATTCTTAGCGTTTGCTGCAGCGCTTGGTGCTCTGGCTCATTTGCAATACTATTTATTTTTGTCTTAATCACCACCTAGAGCTCAAAGTACTTGCCGACCAGAAGAAAGTCTAGGGCTGCCGCCTGGCGCTGTCAAGATGCCCAAGGTCAACAGCTACTCGGCAGCTTGGCTGTCCAAGAGCGCTCCTGGCCACCAGCTCTTTGAGCCGTCTCCCGAAGCGCTCCGATCCCGCGGCATGACTCCGCCCTATTCATCCAAGAAAAAGGCTCCCCTCGGGCCACGGAGGACGATTGCGCGGCGTGGAACCGAAGTGTTTGTCGCTGT
The DNA here is from genome assembly GCA_002242745.2 of Lecanicillium sp. LEC01. Taxonomy (NCBI): domain Eukaryota; kingdom Fungi; phylum Ascomycota; class Sordariomycetes; order Hypocreales; family Cordycipitaceae; genus Lecanicillium; species Lecanicillium sp. LEC01. Next base: position 63,438 of record NIWZ02000077.1, read on the forward strand.
TGGCAAGGAGATTCGATGGGGAGATCTTGCATACCTTAAAGAAGAATGGACGACAGCTCAGCACGCCAGAGCTCGACGCGGCTCGTCCGCTCGAGTAAAGCGTGAAGAATCGGCTGGTCCCCTGGAGGATATTCCGGATATTGAGTCCGTGGGAGGGCTGAGGGTGCGTTTACTCTCAAGCTTTCTACCTTGATGAAGATTACTGACCTGGAAACTTAGACTATCAAAACACCAGTCGCAGACGACATTCGACAACTCGTCATCTCACCGAATACAAACCTCCTCGCTATCCTTACAGCCCATACCGTCCACATCTGCGCCTTGCCCGACTCTGCACACCTCACCAGCGACGACACGGCTCCCTTGAAGCCAAAACTCTTCACCTTGGGCCCTACCACACACGTTACCTCTCGAGCACCTATCATGTCGGCATTGTGGCATCCTCTGGGAGTTAATGGATCCAGCATAGTCACAGTCACCGCCGATGCCATTGTCCGAATCTGGGAGCTGTCTACTCAGGACCGCTGGTCGTTTGATTCGCCAACCACCTCGATCGATCTCAAGAAGCTTGCAGACGGAGCAACGCTAGATCAAGACTTTACCGCATCGACGTCTACGACGAACAAGGGGTTCTCACCAGACTCGTTCGAAATGGAGGTCGCCGCAGCTAGCTTTGCTACAAAATGCACGGGAGGTTGGAATCCCATGACACTTTGGGTAGCCATGAGAGAGGGAGATGTGTATGCTCTCTGCCCTTTGCTGCCTCAGAAATGGGCTCCACCGCCAACTTTGATCCCTTCACTATCTGTTTCTATTGTTACGACAGTAGCTGGGATCGAGGATGACCCGTCCGTGGACGAGAATGAGAAACTCTTGGCTCAACAGCAGCTGCAATGGATGGGAGACCTCGATGCCCAAGAACCGCAAATTGTAGACGGTGTTGTGTTTGGAGAGCCACCTGTGGAGGTCTATACCAGACCGTCGCGGCCTGGCGTGACTCCCCGACTGCAAGGACCGTTTGACTTGCTATCTGACCCAGAGACTGGCGACGACCTCGACACTTCAATTACTGACATAATGGTTATTGGCAAAAAGACAGAAACAGATGACCTCATGATGGGCGAAGACGAAGATCTGGACATGGACAGCGGGGACCAAGAGGGTCTGTCGCTACCAGTTATTTGCTTACTATCTACCAGTGGTCAAATCCGCGTTTACCTTGATATGGAGGGGATTCAAGCGCAGTGGTTGCCACCAAAATCAAAATCAAAGGCGGCAAGGCTGCATGGCGAAGTCAAGACGCCATCGTTGCTTGCTTTCCAAGCAATCGACACAATGAACCCTGTCGAAGTGAACGAAGACAGCTGGCCCGTCTTCAGTGCAGATGCCATGTCACGATACAACTTCTTTGTCACACATCATGCCGGTATCACCTACGTCTCACTGACCTCGTGGATCTTCCGGCTCGAAGGTGAGCTACAAGGAGAGTTTGAGGCTGGAACCGACTTTAGAATCGGCCTCCTTGTCAACTCGCAATCTACGAGAGACAGGATCTATGCCCAGCCTGCTGCTGACGTCGCCGTTCCCTTGGCGGCTTGCGTTGCTCTGCGTGACCCCGATGTTGGCTACTTCTTGCTTTCTGGCACCCCTTACGAGCCCATTGCAATCACCTTTGACAGCCCGGAGATGGACAGTATGGTACCCATCCGACAAGAGGCCAGTCCCACACGCGATCGCGAGCCAAGTATGGTGCCATTGGACTTTTATGAGCCGCGGCCAGTTTACAACCCACCGCGTGCTTTCGACGAAGGCTCGGCGCTACCCATGCTGCTAGAGCGGTTACGAACCTCTCGTCACAAGACTATTGTAAACCAAGAAGTCAAGCTGAGTCCTCTGACGCTACAAATTTTCACCGACGCCCACAAGGTGCTTAGCGACGAGACATACAAACTGGGAGTGGCTACGGCGGAGATATTCAGACGCTGTGAGTTGCTACAGACAGAGCTGAAGCAGCAGGTCCAGAAAGCAAACGAAGTGAAGGGCAAAATCGATACAATCAATGGTGTTCACCGCGATGACGAGTCGGATAATACCATGTACGACCGTCGCATCTTTGACGCGCGCAAGCGACAAGAAAGAATCGCCAAACGCGTCGATGACCTGCGCAAGATTGTCGGCAAGGCAACGACACGCGACCTCAGTAACAAGGAGCGCGCATTCGTGGAGGAAGTCCGCACACTAAGCGCGAGCGTGTCTGGACCGCAAGAAGGAGAGGACGCAGACACAAACCGCCAGTCCAACGAGCTGTGGAAGCGTCTGGAGAATGTGAAGCGTTTACAAGCTGAGCTGATTGTGGATGTAGAGTCGCTGAAGAATCAGGGTCAGGGCACGATGGAGCCTCCGTCATCAACACAGGAGCTGCGGATTCCACAGGATATTCGACGAACAAAGTTGCAGCAGGTCCAGAGCTTGTTGTCGAGGGAGACGGCGCTGGTGGAGGCTGTTACGTCGCGGCTTGAGCGGCTGCAGGCTACTGTGTAATGTAATATATTGAGTCAGTTGGGTTAAGGAGGAACGGTTTGGGATTACTTTGTCATGATGAGATATAACAATAAAGATTTTCTAAGTACATGATATGTACTGTAGGGAGTGTAGACATGAGAAGCATGCAGGCGAATACAACGACAGTTGGTGCAATTTGTGTAGTTCGAACAGCTCGTACGGGACAGTTAGGGGCAAGAATTATTTATCTCTATTTGGCCACGTCTAGTGATGAAAGAAACTAACAGGTCACCCCGTTAGACTTACTTATTCGTTCTTTGTCTGGGTGCGTTCTCTGCCACACACTCTATCAAAACGAGGCGGTACCACGCCATATAAGCGCCATGAAAAGCCCTTTGTTACCCGAACCAGTGCTACAAAGACATTAAGACAGACTTTACACTGTCGCACAGAACTGTCAAAGCCGCTAATTGAAATTTTCAATTGCGCGTTTCCGCCGCATATAGGGCCCAACGGCTTCTGCATAAAGGCCATTGGCCGGGTAGATGCCGTTGGGATGTCATACAAAGCGGCAAGGCCAACGCCATGTGCAGTAGGCATCAGTATTTAGACGCTGGGGTGGTTCGTGTCATTAGGCTTTCAGTCAGGCATCTTGAGGCGGCTGTGAAACGAATCCATGAGTAAAAGTACATAAGACCGTTGACAGCGCTGCATGTTCTTTTCGGGATTTGTCGTTGCCAGTTTATCACTTTCTTTTAATCTCGTCCTTTGTTACTACTTACATTGTCTGTATTTCCAAGGTCAGTAAAGTAATGGACGGGCTAGACATTTCTGGTATCCGTCAGTTGATTGTGAGTATGTGTACCCTAACTCACTCAAATACATTTGTTTCACCACGTTTACTCATCTTGCGGGCAAAAGGCAACTGCAACTTTCTCTTTGGCGGAAACTTTGAAGTAATATCCCACTGCAACGTCGAAGCGCGCCAGTGGAAATTCTCCGTCCTTCGAACGCTGGGCAGCACAACTCGCGTCCCATTCTCCGTCGCAGCTCCCCGCTTTGACATTGCGCTCACAAGGCTGTTTCAAATAACTGCAGAGGCGGTCGAGGAGCTTGCGGGGTCGGAGCTAGAGGCTGGTGTGTTTACTAAACGGTTTATGAGTACGCCGCCGCGGATCATGAAGCGGTCGTACCCGGAGTTTGAAGAGGATCTACACGAGGGCGAGACAGCAGAGCAAGTTGAAGCGGGTTCTGATCAAGACGATTCAGCAGCAGATGAGGAGCCAGAAGAGGATTCGCAGACTGGAGCCCGGTCTTATGACGCTAGAAGAGCCCCGAGTAGGACCAGAACGGAGGAGGGAGACGGAGACGTCGCTGGCCAGGCTGATCCTGATCCCCCATCGTATCAAGATTCACTCGCCCATGCTCAGAATCGTCCTCTCCGGCCACCAAGTCCAGCGCCTTCAACAGATTCTGTGCGGCAGCCTGTCCCAGTCTGTGCAATGCTCTTCGTCATCTATTGGGTTGGCTACGGCAAGTTCAGGTCTTTAGTGGACGCATGCGAGATGGACATAGGAATGATGCAGCGACAAGCTAGACGGCTTCTGCGAGAGCATGGACCAGCGTTTGTGCCCAGGCGAGAGGAGAATAACTCGCAAGAATGCGTGTTGGATGAGCCTTCCATGTCTGTAGTTTGCAAGAGACTTGTTTCTGGAGGCGCGGTGTTGGAGTTAAAGGAAACACCGAGAGCGATGGACGTGTCATTGTCGTTTGGTGAGTTGCCCTCGTTTATGCGTGTTGAAGTCGAGGTTACTGGAGACCCAAAGAATATTCCACGTCCCGGTCAAAGAAGAGGTTTGTTTGGTGGTTCCGTCGGAGAGAATTGAAAACCAGTAATGATAGCAGACAAGCCGTTTTGATAGACTTTGACAGTTTTGGAGTGCATTGTGTCATCTGCCTGCCAAGTGTCCTTCTTTTTATGAAGAGTTATCTGTATTAATTTCGATATAATGATCAACATATGCCACTAAGCCACGAATGAAATATGGACCCTTTATAGGACCTCTTGATGATACTACAACATGAATTCGTTCGTAAAGCGGCCAGATTCAAATCGTCGACTACAATGCTCGGCAGCTTAACCTACAGCTACGCCAACCAAATCGAACACGAAATACATTACAAATTACCAGAAAATACTGAAGAAAAACCCGTTTCCTCATCTATACCGTCCTTTCCTCGCCCCAAGAGTGATCCATGGAGCCACCACACCACCAAAGAGCCAGTACACCGGCATGTGACCAAGGAGAAAAGAGTCAGAGACACTGGTCCGGGAATTTTTGCTGCACGACATTTCTTTTGCTAATCATTGGTCAAGATTTTACCAAGAATACCATCTTCGCCACCCAGTCTCAGTCTCAAGAAATACATACCTGCAAGGCTGACTGAGATGCGACATCGGATTGCCCGGGGGGGGTTCTGTCATGTGCTCGCCATACAGGCTGTTTCAAGCCTTGTTTTATATCAAACTAAACATAAATAGTCTGCCACATTGTCGGAGAATACTTTTCCTATGGTGTCCTAGATCCATCACCTTGGATTGGGTGGTGGGCGTGTGCACCAATGTGGAATGTAGTGGCTGGACGGGGCTCGTCAGAATGTGATGCCGGTGTATCGTAGTGCAGCGCAGGTAAGACGGAGGGTGGGAGGGAGCCAACCCCATCATCTATTCCAACGCGAAATAATCGAAGTTTTGCGGCAGGGGTTCTTGAAATGGTACTATTGTATTAATTTTTATGACTTGTAGCTATTTTAAGGTGCAGCATTGTTTTTGTCTTGCCTGCTGCTCATGTCAAACGCCCGCTAATAGGAGGAAGAAAAATCAAACCTATAATAGAACCCAATTTCCGTGTACCAATGAACCGGCCTCCCTTTCTGTCATGTCAAAGGGAAGAAAGAGAAATGAAACCCTACTCCTGATAAAAAAAAAACATTATTTGTTAAACAAGTTTGTCTCGGAGCCGTGAAAGGCACTGGGTTGGTATCGGTTGGTGGGATTTGACTGCAATTCGCCATCATACAGCCCCTGTCTGTCCTCCTCGACGGGCGCAACCGTTACTTCGCCTCTGTAGATTTCTACAGCCGACATGAGCGGTAAGGCAAGCAGCACCAGCGAGAGCAGCTGGCCAAAGCTCCAGTTTTCCCTCTCAGCGTGATCCTCAAGATCTATCTTGGGCGAGCCGTTGAAGGCTTGCGAAGCCAGTCCAATGCGGACCGCTGCACCAACAGCGCTGGCTGTCATGATGATCATGCCTATAATCTGAACCAACTTATGCCAGCGTCGATGGCGGCTTTGCAGATACCATGTGGCGAGTCCAAAGACGACGCAGTTGCCGACAATGACGGCAATGGTGCCGATATAGGAGAGCCACTGGTACTTTGGTGGCGGGCCAAACCCTTTGCCGATATACCAAACGCATGATATCGGGACGGGTTCAGTATCCAAGCCCTTGGAAACAGCCTGCAGGACAAAGATGCCCGAAACGCAGGACAGCACCAGGTTCACAAACATGAGAAACTGACGCATCCAGCGAATCACCCAGTCGCGGCGATAGTCTTGGACGAGGGCGAGCAGCGTAGCGTTGTGGGTGGCCATGGAGAGCAACGACAGCATCCAGATGATGAAGAAATGGTATGGAACCAACGAGTCCATTTTCGCCAGCCCTACGCTCTGGATGCCGATCCCCTGGAGGATTTGCGAGTCGCTGTAGCCATTCAGCAGCTTTCGTCGGATGGGAGACGGCTTGCCGCGGAATTCGCGAAAGATGACGCTTGTGGAGAGGGCGAGGGAGACGCCGGCTGTGATGATGAAGGATAAGAGAATCTAAACGGTAAAGTGTTTATTAGCAAAAAAAGGGCAAAATAAATCGCACCATCGCAAATGTCACGGGAGATGGAACGTACGCCTATGCCAGCGACGCCTGCGTCCGTCGGCGCTTGATCTGGCGGATCTGTGCAGTTGACACTCGGCGCCATGACGGGTGAAAAACCCTGTGTGTTTTGTGTTTTTGTTTTCTGAGAATTATCGCCGGTACTCAAACGCCCTTCATAGGGGAAGATTGAAGATGACAAGCCGGAGCAAGGAGGGACAAAGTTTTGCGACGGTTCGTTTGTGTGTGTGGTGTGGTTGTCGAAATAGGTAGGTAGCCAACGCGCGCGCCGGACGTCATTCGCCGGACGCCTTTTGTCGTCAGGGGTTTCCGCCCCGGGCGGGCGGCCGCTCGTTTGAGAGGGGCCTCTCCGTACCTTAGTAGTAGGTGAGGCGGGCGGGCGCAGTGGGAAAGGTGTGGTGGTGGCTGTGTCGAGAACCCAGGCAGGGAACTATGAGTACAACGGGGGGGAAGGAATGCGTAGGAGCCGCTAGGAGAGGCATGCCCCAGGCACTAGTTCCGCCTATTGTGGGTAGTGGCTCGGTCGCTATTGGACGCGGGAGCGGAAGATGGTGATCTACTTGGTGGCGGCTGAGGCGAGGTACAGGGCCGTTTACTGCTAAAATGTACGTCTATTTAGCGGATAATCATTTATGTATATCTGTAGTTTTCCACACGATCAAGATCCATTTGTGACGAATTACTGACAGATTTTGATGGATTTTCTCTCCTTAAAGCCGTGTTCAACTCGAGTAGCGCTGCCACGCTGATTTCAAGGCAAGCAAACATGCAGAGCATCAAGGTTGTACCCCAATGGTCTGTATTTGAAACTCATTCGCACATTATTCAAACTTGGTAAACAAAACCTTTCAATTTAGCCAGGATATCGCGATGTCCAGTTCTTGTAATTGCAAGTAGCCGGCCAAGTCGCGCGACAAAGCCAATCGACCTGTCACGTCTTACAAGCGCACCAACGCCAAAATGACAATATTTGCACAGAATATACAGCCAATCACGACCACATCTCACCACAACGCCTCGTCGGTTACGGCAGTTTTCCCGTCATAAAACTTGTAATTATAGCTGCAGCGCCGAATTTGCCCACGTGCAGCAATCAATTAAACGTGATGCGTGAGGCTGGATCGACGTTGTAGCCACTCTGTGTGGTATGTCACCGTGATCATCTTTTCAATATGGCATTGTTATGCAAGTGACAGGTTAGATGCCATTTACAGCTGTACTAGGACAAAATCTGTTGTGCGACGACCTCATTACGCACTGGCGGGAAACATGTTTTATTTCTATTTTATTTTCACTTTTTTCTTTTCTTTTCATTCTGCGGCCCGTTTGGGGTCACGTAACAGGGGTAAAACGTAGACTGCGACACGCCTTTTTGCACGGCCACCGCAAGGTCAAGGTCAAGCTCAAGGGTGCGTGTTGCAAAATGACGAGTCATGAATGGTGACAAATTTCTCGTATGTAGAGCCCGACAACCGGTCAAAGAGGGCTACTCGATACTTGTGAGCAAAAACTGTAAATATGGCTACTTAATGAAATGCAGCTCAGGCCGCCAAGTCGATGCCCCAACGCTACCGCTGATGATCGCTATCCATGCAGCATCTCATCTCGGAATTGTCGGGCACCCATTGCAACGCTGCCTCATGAGTCCCAAATAGAAGACAGGGTATATCCGCAGCCGCGAAGCCCTTCACTTTGTAAATTAATATACCGGGTGTACAGAGTCTGGACCGAAACCTGGCCAGCTTCAATCTGTCAGAGAGCCGCATGAAAGCTCATGAGTGGCGGGACATGAGAAAAGCCCCAAAGAAGCAATGAAGACACTCCCAATCAGGTTTCAAAGTAGTACGAATACTGGCGTCAAATGTGTCGTGACCACTCATAATAAAGCTCGAGCCCAAGCCGTTGGTAAATTTTGCAGCGCTGTCAACCGGGGTCCCCTGTCCTTGTTTGGACCCTGCCGAACAGATCAACGCACCAACTGGTTAGGTGTGTTTAACGACCGTTGGATATTGTGCCGGGATGCCGTAGTTACCGTGAGACAAGCTGTGAACTAGGTGTTTGTTAAAACCCTGCCAGAAATTATGCTTTTTCGGACAAGACCAGAAGTAGACGGAGCAATCCAAAGCATTTTAATCATATAGTGCCAACCAACATATGCCTCAAGAGACTTATGCGCAAGCTTAGTCTCACGGAGACACCAGATGGCACAGCACAGCGAAGAAAGGAGCCAAGGGTCAACTGCCGGGCTAACAATTTCAACCCGAAACCCTGCCTATTAAAAGCGTTAGAAAAGCATACACACACACATCGCCTCCAAGTCCCACCAATCTGTCATGCGGGGCTGACGTGCATCGGAGCTAGTTGCAGTGGCTTGTCCTACCCACCCAACCAGCGTTTGCTTGTGCAGCACCGTAGGTAGGGGACGACGGGTAATTTCCCATTGGTTTGGTTACCTACGGGCTATCATGTTTGGAGCGGAGGCGACAAGAGTTGCGAGTGTACGAGTAGAGCGAGTCGTACAACATGAGGGGGTGGTTGGTCTCTCGTAAGTACGAGTAGGTAGTGCATAAAGGAGACCTGTTCGAGACACGAGATGCAAGGCAGGTATGGAGGCAAGTAAACAAGGAGTCGCTGACGTAGAGGTTGAGTTGAAGGTAACATTCGGCCAAGGTTGAAAGTGGTGACTATACTTCTGATGACGTCGGAGCATGTACTCGTAGAAGAGCGAGCATGTAAGAGACTAATCTGGAATTTTCGATTGCATTTTCGACTGTATTTTATTTCGATATTGGGAAACAAGCATGGCGTAGGTAGTTTTGAATTTCTACTAAGTAGAGGTAGTCTAGCAGAACACCAAACGGGCACGACTACGTACTCCTTCTCTCAGACCGCCCTCCCTAATTGGGAAAAATGGCTGGGGCGTCCAAACGACGCGGAACCCGCGCCGCCTCCTAGCTTCCACTGGATCGTGGTGCCAATCCATGCCTGCATTCCCGTCAATCCTCTGTACCTAAAGAATGGATGCAACCATTTCACCTTGTACGCACCTCGTACTCGTAAGGTGGATTGCGGGAAGACGGATGGCGGACAGCCTCCCGAATGACGAGTTGGGCCAAAAGGCTACGACAGGCAGAAGAGGCAGGGAAGCAGACAAGACGGCAAAGCCAGAGAGTACCTATCGACAGAACCAACCGACCGACGATGAATCCAATCCTGATCTGCCCGTTGTTCCCTCCCCTCCCTGTTCTAATCGCACTCCACAGTATGATGGATCTCAAATTGGCCCCTCGCCGCCCCTCGCTCCAGTTCGCCCCGCCCAGACGAGAGCTGCTCAACAACTAACTGTTCAATCACTACAGGACGCACGGCATTTTGGCTCGCAGAAGCCAGTTTCGTGCATTAGCTTAGATCCGAGATGGGTCTGCCAGATAAAAGAACGCAGGGAGCAGTCACATCAAGGCGGAGGAGATGCTCGCATCTTGTGTATGGTGGGCGAGAGACGAGAGGCGACATGCCACAACCGAATGGCCCAGGCAAAGGTGTCTCAGCTTGCGATGAAACACAGCCAACGATGCCAGAAACATCCCAGCCTGTGGCACGCAGAGGCCATCTATCTTTTTCGTCTCCTCTGGCCGCACCCCCGTCCTTGTCCCCCTCTTGTTGCGGTCTGTCTTGTCTCGCGCACCCAGCTAGTAGACGCCCCTGCGCTGCGTGTGTCGGCTCTTGTCTGCCGCCCAGAGAATGTTGTTCGGTTCTGCTCTCGTCCCATCCGCGACGCTGGTCCGCCATGTGCCCCAGGTTTCTTATTATTAAAACTTAACCGCAATCCAATCCAGCCCCCAAAAGGGAGAGCTGTCAAATCTGAGAGAAAATCGCAATGATCCGTTACTGAAAGATCCGATTCTCCCTCTTACACATGCGAGCAGTTGCCTGTCTTCTTTGTTCGCTCTACTTACACCACTTGCATCACCTCTCTTTTGTTATTCCCGTCGCCTCTATACCTCTTGTTATACACGCCACTACACGTAGTAGGCTTCTCATCTCAATCAGAATAATCGAGACCCGAAAACCCCGGCCAGTTGGCAGACAGACAGACCATACTGCTCACCTACTAGCACCCACTCTGCCTGCACGGCTTACGGCTACTCAAAACACGACTGCAAGGACATTGGCTACCGCCGCGGATCCTTGACGCTGTCAATCTACTACTGCACGCCGTGTCTTGCATGCGTCTATCCACGATTTCCCTCGCCCCGACCTGTCCCGAAATGTCCTCCTCGACCATGATTGCCCTACCAGTTCCGCCTGCCAACTACAGGTTCCGAGGAAGCGGCTCATCAAACGGCGAATATCAGTCGCACGAGCAGAACCAGTATTATACGCACCAGCCGCAACGTTCGCATCAGTTCCAGCACACCCAGCATCCGTCACACCAGCATCAACTTACGCCTCCGCCTTACCATATGCAATACCACGGCTCCGAGCCGCGCCAGCCACCACAACACCGGCTCCCACCGCCTCTTCACACCAGGTCTCATTCAGGCCAATACCATCCTCAAACGCCGTCGCCCTCCCCTCGTCCCGGCATGCCATCTACTCTCGAGAGACTACCACATGAGCTTCAACACATGGTCTATGGCCGTCTTGACTACCAGTCTCTGATACATCTATCAACCATGAACCGCTATTTCAACAAGACGATTAGCCCTCAACAGATGGCAGAGGCTGGTGACAAGGCTCAGTTTGTCATGCGAGCTGCCAAGGACTTTCCGCAGCACCGCCCGAGCGAAAAGGGACACGACTATAAGCCCGGCAACTTTGAGTGCTATGTATGTTTCCGAGTCCGCTCGCCAGATCACTTTGATATGCTGCAGCCGCAGTACGCATATGTCGATGCTTACGGCCGCCTGGTCAATGACAGAGACCCTGTTCCCGGCGTAGACAGGCAAATCTCTCTTAGGCGGTTCTGCATCGAGTGCGGTGTTCGTGAGGGCCTCCACGCGCCGTTTGACTGCCTCACTACTCGCACCGGCCGTGATCTCTGGGTGTGCAAGTGCCGCCGTATCTGGTCAAAGCCTGGCTGCTTGCGCTGCCCAGACTGCCGAGGAGACTGCCCTCTTCGTCCCAAGAAGAAGGTTGGCTTCTAATTATATCAAACAATAAGCTTTCTCAATACTCGGTGTAATGGATGGTCTCGATTTGATTAGGTTGGCGTTACTTTGCTACTGGTGGTTTTCGTTTGGAAATGGTGTTACTGGACTGGTCACTGACAGGGCCAACAAAAAATTGATAGTTCTGGTAGAAACCCCTTCTGGAAAGGGTGTCTCCGGGAAACAGACACAAAATGTCGTTTTGATGATGTTGCATCGATGCTGCTGCTTATGGAGTTTAGGGGTTTACAAGAATGGCCACTCGGCGTATATGTTAGATAGTATGGACTCACCTCTGCTACAAAGTACGACATGGCTTTGGTCTACAGACTAAATAGTATTCGGAGCCTAAATCACAAAATAATTGTCTTTACCTATTCGTCTCTGTTTTTTCACTTTTCATCCTACACTTGCCAACACCAACATCCATTTGGTGCATCGAACTCAACCCTCTATATTCTTTCTTACACGTTTCTCAACTCCCAACTTCACTCTTACACTGAACCAAACCTCTCCCTGCCTTTCCAACTCAGTTAACGTGAATTTACCATTTCCAAGATTGTTTCTCAATGCACCTTTCACTAACCTTGGCAGCTCTTCTCCACCCCTTCTCCTATCCCGAATCGCAACTCGCTTCCGCACATCGCCGCAGCTGCCACCTCGCTCACCTAGCGCGAGCAACACACCCCAAGAAACCGGTACGTCCCTAACCAAGAAGAAAGAAGAAGAAAAAGAAGCCAACCCAGCAGCAGCAGAAAAAGCAAAATGAAACACCTCCTCAAAAAGAACAACGACCAATCCTCCTCTCCAACTTCTCAAACGCCTTCTTCACAATCCGCTCAAGTCCCCTCGGCGGCCTCGGCGCATTCGCATCCGCAAACTTATCAGCAGGACAAATAATCCTCGAAGAAAAACCAACATGTACAGCGGCGCCAGGAGATGAGATTCCAGCTTTTCGCGCATTAAAAGCGCATGAGCAGGCTCAGGCGTTGGAGTTGTTTGCTAGTCCGCATCACAAGAGGGGGACGTTGAGGGAAGTTGCTATATGGCGTACGAATTGGTACGTTTTTTTTTATGAAGAAGAATGTTCCTTTTTCCTTCTGTTTTTTTTTTTTTTTCTTTTGCGTTTTCTTAACTTTTTCATAACTTACTGATAGGGTTGTCGTTATACTTACGTGTGTGTGTCATGACAGCTTTGCCATCTCGGGCGGAAAAACAGGACTATTCCCTATTGCTGCGCGGTTCAATCATGCTTGCAAGCCGTCGAATAATGTGCGCTATGAATATGATCAACGACGTGGTGTTCTAAGGTTCGTTATTGCTGCAGATTCAGTTTTGCAAGGGGATGAGCTCAAGATTTCGTATAGAGAGGATCGGCGCCCTGAGTTGCTATATAGACATTATGGATTTCGGTGCTCCTGTGGAGCTTGTGGTGGTTTGAGTGATGATGATGTTGCGAGTCTAAAGGTCAAGTGGTAGCTTGCACTTGCTACTGTGATTATTGGGCCGAGATTGAAGATTTATAATTTTTTTTTAATATTGATTGCTCGATTTGATTGCTATTACTACAATATCTATGTTGGATTCACTTGTACATATTATAATTCCACACAACTTTGCTGATCTCCCGTCTCTTCAAGTTATTCCATGCGCAGCGCTCGTCGAAATCGTCTCTTTGGCCTGGTTGGCGTAATTGTGGGCTCAAATGTCCAGATGCCAGTGTCATCTCTACCCAGTGCTATACCATGCCTTCCAAGGTCATCTAGGCCTTTATGAGTATCCATTTTGCCAGTCCCAAGAGTGAGAATATCTGGGTGAATGCAACTAAACAGCATTGGCATCGAGTCTCCTTTCCAAATGGCAACATCGTCCCTGACACCCGCCATTATTGTGGCGAAAAGATAATACAGACTCAAAAGTAGAAACAGTGGCATGTATATCAGCCAATACCATTGAACATGAACAAAGCTTGCCATGCGCGTTGCGTCTCCTTCGTAAGCCGTGTTGTGAGCATCGCGAAGTGCGCCGTGGCGACGAAACTCATTGGTAAGACTCAGCGTTAGCCTGTCCATCCACGCTTCCAAGTCCGAGATGGAGTTCCACATTGCTTCAGTCCAGTCTGACGAAAAGTTTACAATTTCAAATGCCCTTTCGTAGGATCCCTCGGTCAAGAAATCCATAAAGCTCTGCAGTGCCTCAACTGAACGGTAGGATAAAGAGTAGCGTGTGTTGCCCTGGATGTTCAACAATGACGGTATGTCGGCAAATACATATTCTGTTGAGTGAGCATTTGTTGCATTTTCCAAGCGTGTATTGTTCCAAATTGACACGGTTTGTTGATGTACTCGGCCGTCCATGACATAAATATCCAAGGCCATCATGCAAGCCCACAGAGAGCATTCAGCGGCCGTTGTATTGACTTTGGAATGCCGTTTAGAAGCAGCTATAAGTTCAAATTCGGCCAAGTATGTTCGATTTGTGCTATCTTTCTTGGTCGTCCCCAGTGGGTGTACCTTGAAAGCGTCAACATTGTTGCCTTTGGGCAAGGTCACCACAGTATTCGCAGATACTGAATATTCGCAGCTTTCTTCTTCTCTGCCAGTGCATGACACACTGACGTCTTTCTCCACACACTCGCCACAAGCGGCAAGTGTTGGGAAGACAGGCCATGTACAGTTTCCGGTATAACAAGGCAGCTCTAGCGCTAAAATGTCGACGGAGAGAATACCGCTGTACAGGGCTGATTTGGTTGAAAGCGAGAGAGAATAATCTGCATGCGTGTAAGTTCTGGCCCGGCCCGTATGAGAGGACGTGGTACATACTCGTGCTCACCCCCCGTCTCACGACATTGTCCCAGTATTCGCTTCGATACGGAACAGGGGCAGGCCGTGCTGTCGCATTTACATAAGCCGTCGGCTTTTGTATTGTTATAAACATGTTTTGTGAAAACGTTTCGAAGCCGTGAGTTAAAATGACTATGAGGGCTCCGATGCAGGAGAGGTGACTGGGACTTATCAGTATCGGCTGCTGAGCAATGGATAGCTTATCTTACAGTCCCTTCATGCGCCATATCAACGCAATGCTGCCTAAGAGCCCTCTTGAAGCTTCATCAAAGAGCTTGAAGTCTTCCAGTCTGGCATGCGTCTTGGTGCGAAGTTGATGGGACTTTGATATCCAGATCCACGCGCACTGCGAGATGCATGCCTCGACAATGTTTCCCATGGTCACTCTGGTTATTGTGACGAGGGCAATGACTACCATGTCGAGCTCGAGTCCGGGGGAGATATGGGGAGCAATCTTTCCATCGTAGTACCATAGTAAGATGGCGAGCAGGATGATGCTGAGGGCGCAGATGACGGCACATTTATACTCGTCGGTCCACCAGCGAAAGGCGGCAAGGTAGACTCGTTTATTTTGGCTAAAGTGGCTTCCTAGGAGACGATTTCTGGACTCGTGCTCGTCGTCTTGGTTGTTTTCCTCATCAGCGGCGCCATCGTGGGTTTTAAGCTGTCCCGCGGAATCTTGTTCTGCATATCGTTTGCAGGCGTGTCGCCGTGTAAGTAAAGCCATGTTGTATCGCTGCGTAAAGCATAGTACCCAACGAGCCAAGTCATGTAAATATAGTATGACATTTGCTTACAATCGGTTTGCAAAGGCACAGAGACGTCATTTTGGAAATAGACGTGCCGTTTTCATTTACCAGGCGTAGCTTCCCTCTGAACTCACGACGCGCAATTCAGCTACCGGGTAACTCGACTCGGCTGGTCATCCAATCGCATAACACGAGATGAAACACATGACGTATGGTTCATGTGACACTGTAACTTAGCCAGACCATTTACGCCGGATTTTGGGGGGACGACTCTGAATCAATTCAACGACATAGACATGTCAACCAACATGCGGGACCTATGTTAGTATCGAACTGGCAATGAGACGCTCTGGGTACTGTACCTAGACGGAGGCCGCGGAACGGGCCCCTCCACCACGCGTAAGGCGCAGCTTTGCCCGTTCCGTCAATAGTGGGTAAGGTAATTAGTCCCAGTCCCTGGTGTCAAATCCTATCGTGCACTTACATCCCGTACTAAAATCACCTCCTCTCACAACACTAACTCGCACGCCACCTTACTCTGACTCTCACCTCCTGTGAAGGCGCTAAAGTAATAATGAAGCAGCAGTTTCTGACATTGCCGTGCTTGTTGCACTCTGTAGCCGCACTATCTGCCTATGACTACGCAAACCCAGGAGGCCAGGTCCGGTTCTGGCTCAACGAAGGCCACGATGATGCTGATATTGGCCAAATGCCTTTTCTGACCGGTACGGGCTTTGCAAATCTACCGATTACAGACTGTTTCAGCAAAGATCAGTCTTTGGAGTCAAGATATGACATTGCCTTTCTTGGCGCCCCGTTTGATACTGTGAGTCAGCCCTGTTGACCAAGATATACCGACATCTGCATCATGCTCATCAGACCCTGCTCGTTAGGCTACTACTGGACGACCTGGTGCCCGATTTGGCCCTCCAGCTATTAGAACCGGCAGTAATCAAAAGACATATGGCGCCAGCATATACACAGGTGAGTCTCTTCTAACATCTTTCACGCCAAGCCGCTAACACGCCTGGAAGGCCGGGACTCGCTGCGAAGCTGGGCCAAGGTGGTGGACTGTGGCGATGCACAAATGACATGGCTCGACAATCGCGCAGCCATCAAGACTTTAGACAAGGCGCATCGACGAATTTCTGGACGACCTGCCAAGAGCGCAGACAAGTCGACGGTCCCTCGCATCATCACGCTTGGCGGTGATCACACAACTACGCTCTCGGCGCTGAGATCAACGCACAAGCACTGGGGCCCAGTGTCTGTCATTCACTTTGACAGCCACATTGGTGAGTTATCTGAATTCTGAACTACCTACCTTGTCACCCCTCCTTTTGACACACAGCATAGATACTTGGGACCCAAACCAGCTTGGAGGGGGCATCTCTGACTATGCGTAAGTTCAGTGACACTGCGCTTTGGTACTGAGACTCACACGCAGCAGTGCTCTAAATCATGGAACATTTCTCCATTTTGCTCACGAAGAGGTAAATTAACTGGACCGCCTGCGCCAAACCTCGCTCTAACGTTCCCAGAACCTCATCCTCAACTCGTCCATTCATGCTGGTAGCCGGGCAAACGTTGTAGACAAGACAGACCTCAAACATGATGCATTCTGCGGCTTTCAGCTTGTCACTGCGCGTGACCTCGATCTTCTAGGGGCCAAAGGCGTCATTGACAAGCTTCGAAGTCGAGTCGGTGATTCGCGCATCTATATTAGCGTCGATATTGACGTGCTGGACCCGGCATTTGCGCCAGGTTAGTCTATCGTACATCCTTCGCATACAGACTCTGTTTCTAACACCTAGTAGCGACTGGAACTCCAGAGGCAGGTGGTTGGTCCACTCGCGAGCTCCTTACCATCCTGGCCGGCCTCGAGGGCCTGCCTCTTGTTGGCGGCGATGTTGTCGAAGTTTCACCGCCGTATGACAATAACGCTGCCACGACAAGCCTAGCTGCCGCCGAGGTTGCTTTTGCTTTGCTGGAGCTGATGGTTTCGACCCCGGTAAAAGTATAATTTGCGGGGTGATACGTTTAGTTTACCTAACTTCAATCTGGTCCCCATATCCGGCGTGTATATTATTTATAAGCGAGGCAGAACTGATTTACAAGCGCGCGCAGCTCATAATCCCATTCAATCAAGCCACTACCTATACAATTTCAATTGCCCATTAAGTTTCACGTCTTAGTAGCTGGCAGGAGTCACAACAGCTTCCTTATTTGGTGCCTGCTGCGCCACGCAGTCGCAGCACCCAAGGTCAGCCTCAGCTGTGAGTCAACGGAATGACTTATACAGCCCAAGCCAAGGCCAAGATGCAGGCAACAACACCAAAAGGGATGAAGCATGCAGACAATCGTATAATATAAAATGACACGTCTAATTCGATTATCAACATTAGTTTTAAGCACAATTGGTCTCGTACCTTATTCCCGACCGCATCGCGAAGGGTTCGTCCTTCAACAATACATTGATACCGCCAACGTACGGCCCTACTTGACCAGTGTACATTTCTCATCAATTATTCTCCTCTTTCATGTGTTACTCTATGATTGATTCTCTCGAGCAATTCATTTCCTTGCACCGACCAACCGCCCTTGCGTCCTGGTCCGGCCCCGACGACTTCAACACCGCCGAACAAACGTGGTTTTTTGAGTTTCCTCATCTCAACTTCCGCCTCATCCTCACCAATTACAACCAAAGCCTACAATCATGCACAATATGGGACGCCCACGGCACCATCCGTCGTCGCGACCTTGATCCTATCCGGCAAGACGTGCGCCAACTATTCAACAATACCTTCTCGCCCGCCCGCAAATGGCTAAAACCCCAACTGCTCAACCTCACAGTCATCCAAGCCCTCGAACGCATAGCTGAATACGAAGAAGTCACCAAACGAAACAATGAAAGCACATATACAACCGCGGATGGCAAGACCAAGTCCTATCGTAGAGGGTGGAACGCCGAAACAATCTCCAGCTGGGACGAAATCGTCAACAACCCATTCGGCCTAGACGTGAGCACCATCAAAGACACAGCCCACGAGCTCCTCGGGCAAACACCAGAGGAATTCACGCGCGAAATGTCCGCCACGTTCCGCATCCTGCACATTGAATCCATTGTGCGACCGGATCTGCTGAAGCGGTTCCTGCGGTACAAGACGCTGCTCGAACAAAGCCTCGCAGACAGTAGTAGCAATAGCCAAAAGAAACTGCGCAGCATGCTCCCACCACATAGCAAGCTGCATCAAACAAAAGTTCCCGGTGGCATGCGCCGCGAGGACATTATCGCAGACATGCTCCAGCCGCGGGTAACTTTCCACGGCACGCCGCTCAAGTCTGTCCGGTCCATCATCCGGCACGGCTTTCTCAAACCAGGCAAGGTAGTAGACGGCCAGCGCGTCGCCTCACCGCGCTCAGGAATCTCGTTTGATCGCGGTGTATACTCATCGCAATCCGCCGCGTACGCCCTCTCGTATGCTGCGGGACAGCACGAGCAGACGCCGCTGGGTACTCTACCCAGCATGCGGCTGTTCGTCTGCGCAACAGTCATGGGACGCACGTACACGCCCGGCGGCGATCGCAAGGAAGAGCTTGTCCACGGCCCGCTGGTAGAGGGCTACGACTCGCATTTCGACGGGGACTTTGAGTACGTTGTGCACGATGAGCGCGCCATGCTGCCCTGTTATGTTGTGCATTTGGACCTGGGCAGCGAGGAGGCGAAGCGGATTGTGCGGTCGGCGCAGGAGGACCCGTTGCATTTCCAGCGGATGAGTGCTGCGTTGGCACGAGAGGGGAAAATGCATCCGCTGCTGGAGAAAAAAGAGCTGGGGCCGGGCGAGAAGAAGCGCGAGGCGGAAGCGCGCAAGGCGGCGGCGATGAAGTGGTTTCCGTATGGGTTTGGGAGCGCGACTGGCACGCAGTTTGTGATTGAGGAGGTGGGCGAGGTGGATGATGATGAGGAGGACTATGGCGAGTGGCAGGACGATAAGCATGCTTTTATTGCGGACAAGGATGGGTTTGTACAAGACTTGGATGAGCCCAAAGGGTATTGGAACGACGATGAAGATGTCAACACAACGGGGCTGTTTCTCGACAGCTACCAGAAAGTGAGGCGATAAAGATGAGCAGAAGTAGAAGAGAGTATTGCCTTTGTTGACTCCATAATGATATTTGGAGCATGTGACATCTATGTAAAAGAACCGCAGCACCATATAACGCCGATCCATGCAAGAAAGACCACACCGTATTTATAACCGGTACTCCAGGTTGCCATTTTTTTAATCCCAATATTTAATATCGCCGTCCAAGCCCGCGGTAACAACCTTGCTGGTCTCTTGCGGGTGCCATTTGACACATGTAATAGCCTGGTTGCCCGCCTTGATCTTGTGGAACATCTTACAAGTCTTCCAGTCCCAGAAGCACACAAAACCACCCGAGTCGCCAGAGGCCAAAAACTGGCCGTCAGGGCTGCAGTCAAGATCGATGCCCAGTCCAGCGTTGTGGTGCCCGCGGTAGCTCTTCTTTCTGTTCTGGCGGAACTTGTCGTTGGACCCAAATACCAGGATTTGATTATCCGAGCTCTGGTATGCCACGTACTTGCCGTTCGGGTGAGCAGCCGCACGTGTCATGGGATACATGTCTGGCTCGGCGATATACTTGATTGGCACAGGGATATTGTAATCCCAAGCACGTAGCGACTTGTCGTCAGATGTGGTCATGAAACGGCGGTTATCGTCGACAAAAGTAATGGTGTTGATAGCTGCCAGGTGGTGATCATATTCCTGCACCACTTCATTTGGCGTGCGAGTGTCAAATTGCACAATCTTTTTATCCGACATGCCCGCAAGGAACTCGTTGCTGTGCTCCGGGTCTGGGTTGAACTTGACGACGTGGGGAGTCTTGCCTGTGGTAAACTTGCTGATGCAGACGCCCTTCTCGGCATCCCACAGCTTAATCATGCGGTCGTAAGACGACGACAGAAACTGTGTGCCCGAGTTGTTGAAGCAAAGATCCGAAATAGCCTTGGAATGTCCAGAATATGTTCGTAGAAGCTCGCGGTCGTGGTACATGTCGCGGATCTTGATGCTGGTGTCCGCACCGCCAGAGAGCAGCAAGTGTCCCGACTCCGGGAAAAAGCGCAGCGCCGTAACTGCCCCTGAATGATCTTTCCAAGTATGCAATTGCTTCTTGGGAATATAATTCGCAACGCTGCCGACTTCTTTGCGAAGATCAATGTCCAAGTCTTGTGGGACATGCATATAAGTCCGGCCTTGGTAGTCGTATTCCTGAGATCCGTGGAATGTCGTCGTTTCCTCGCCGCGCTCTTCGACTTCTTTACGCCTCGCCAGCGAAGTAACAGGGGCTTGTGTGACCGTTCCGCTCGCCACAACGTCGTCCTCCTCATCTTCATCCTCTTCAACAACCTCATATTCCTCGTCGCTTCCAAGCTCCTCGTCCTCGCCCATAATCTCATAGCGTGATTTGTTATGCTTCGCCCAAGGCCCGACATACGCGCCCGCACCCTCCGCAACCAGAGCATCTCCCTTACTTTCTCTAGCCTTGCGTGCCCTGGCTTGTTCCTCTTTTCTGTCTGCGCCAGTCTGATATGCTCGTTCCGGCCCGCCTTGCCGCTCGATAGCTCGATGCTTGCTTCGAAAAGAATGCTCACTGAGAAACGTCTCTTCCGCATGGCCAGTCAAGACGTTTTTGCGCTTGATGGCTGTCGTCTCGGTTTTGAAAGGGTTCGCAGGTCCTGCCTTGGGTCGCGATAGGTCCTCTGCAGAATATTGCACAACTGCGTGCTCCGGTCCAGCTTGTTCTCGTACCACCAGGGCATCCTGGGGCGCCATATTAGGCGGATACTCCCCAAAATCAGCCATTTTCGGGGTGTGGCAGCCGTGGTCGTGGTTGTAGATGCTAGTCACGAAATTTTGGCCGTGGAAGTCGCCCGCAGTGTTGCGACTGAGACGCCCGAAAAATGCGATCACGTGACCTACCTCTACGGCCTCATGTTGGTTCGGCTGGACTCTGGTAGCTCTTTGAAAGCTCGTATATCAAAGGTCTTGGGCGCAAGGTAAAGGGGAAAAAAAAGCAGTTTTCTGCTTTAGTTACCGTAGGGATGCTGTTACAAAAATGCACGTAAATGTAGCCAGTATTGCGAATCCAAGAAATTAAAAAGTGAAATCAGACAGCTCCCCAAGGTATCATTAGAAAGCTGGTTAAGGAAGCTGCCGAGGGTTGTCTCGTAAGAGAACGCTCGCTCTACAAAAGGCTAACGACACCGGTCCAAACCTGCGCCAAAGCCAAGTGATTTATCCCAAGCCCATCTCCTCACCATACGTTCCCGTATTGACCATAATCTTTGATGCTACAATATACCGCAAAAAAGGGAAAACCACCGCCAGAATCAACCGATCTATCCGACAACATTACAAGGCCAAGAGCAAATGCAAAGCTACCCATGGCCAACTTGTCTCATGCCTCATTACAGGGTGATTTTGTATCATCGACGGACGTATCGTTTAGGAAGCCTCGTCGCGGATGAGGGCGACAATCATGCTGTAAAGGTAGAAGAAGAACATCAGGAGGTGGAAGGCCAGCTTGATGAAAGATTCCTGTACAGAGTTAGTAGTCCGTCGCGCATGGAGATACCCGTCGATGCGTGCTCACCTTCTTGTGGACATTGAGCTTGCGGAAGATTTCGGTCGCATCCAGAAGGTGTGTGTTGTCGACAATCCTGAATAAGGCCGGTTAGCACCTTTTAAGGCTAGATCAATGCGCTGAGAATGGGAAGAAAGCTTACTTCTTGATGTTGTAACCGAGCAGAGGCAGGTTGAGGACCAATGCCAGCCAGTATCCATTGATAAGGAAGAGAAAGGTCAGAACACCGTGGACGGCGGCTTCGGGGATAATGTAGGTGTTGAGACGGTTGCACAGGTCGATGGGATTGATGTAGTCACTATTACGAGCTCTTGTTAGAGATATGCTCAATGTAGAAAGTAGCAATGAGGCAACTCATTGACGAGACTTACCATTCCAGATCACTATACATGATGGTGAAGAAGACCTGCAGAAACAGGTTGACGGCGTTCACCAACACCGACAACAAAAACAACCAAGCTTCTCCGGACATCATGGTTGCTGTTGTTTACTGATAGAAACGGGTATCAAGAGTTCAAAAGAAAAAGGTAGCGTCAAGCAGCGCTGGCGCAAAGATGCTCGAGCGTGCGTTGCGGCGTCGGAGGGGGGAAGCTTTCGTCACGGAGCTGGAGGCCTAGCAAAAGAGCTGGTTCCGGTCGGGGGTTCGGAACGCGTTTTTAGCGAGAAGCGGCGGGACAGTAGTCTAGATTATGCCGAGTCGATGTTTAGTAAGCCGAGGAAGAACAGGAAGCCGGCAAACAGATCTATGCGTACAAACAGAGATGATTCCAGAACGAGCAAGCAGAGAGCTGGAGAGTCGCAAGGCGGGAAGAATAGTTAAGGACGGAGGACGGGGCAGGAGGAGGAGAAGGCTGGAGAGGTTCTAGACGGTTGGTGGTGTTGCGGAAAAGCAGGTGGGGAATTGGTTGGATTGGGTGCAGTGAACGAGGACAGACAGGGTGGATGCCTCGAGTCCGGACTTGATTTTTAGTTTTTTGCCGTCGCTTTCGGTGGCGATGGGGGACCCTTCGGGGTGGTGCGAGCTTTCTTCAGCCTGTTAATGCAGAAAAGTGTGTCAAAATTTGGTGGGCCGTTAGCGGCTTTGGGCGAGCTGGGGCCCTGATTTGCGCTGTAGTAATGGCACGGAGCAACCAACCAGCGCTACGGAAAAGGGGGCCGCTGGCGCAATCTGGTGGCAATGGTGCACAAGGCTGGGATACTACTGCCATGTGATTTCCACAGCCTACCGTGTTTGCTATGTATAAGAGCCTGAGGCGTTTATAAATCCGGCTTATTAGTCCGCCAGTCGAGTATGCACACATGTTACCTTCATCAGCTCTACCGCGTCTTTTCGTAACTTGAACAAGTGTCATTATTCCTGTATTTGCCGTAGCTATGCGCTCTCGCTATCATGTGGCCTGCTACCGGCATCGCCGGTGGCCTTGCTACCCGTTCAATGACTCGCTCCCAACTTCAACCCTCACCAACACCTCGCTCAACTATGCATCAAAAAACAAGCCGTCACCCATATCCTTTGTTTTTCTAATGCAGCCCTAACTCCAGCATTTATGCCTACTTTAATTTACTCAGCGGAAGGCATAGGAATCGCGCCGCCGGGAGAGTTTTCATTCCTAGCAGTAAGAACCTCAACACCGTCTTCCGTCACAAGTAGAGTGTGCTCTGCAACATTGTTAGTATGACGTACAGTACGTCTTCTGCAAGAAACCCCAGCGATTCAACATACCAAACTGAGCTGTACGCTTGCCGTCAATCGTAGTGCTCGTCCAGTTATCCGGCCAAGTAATATCTCTGTACTTGCCAAGCGCAATCATCGGCTCAATCGTAAAAGTCATGCCTGGCTTACACTCTCCTACCGTCTTGTTCTTTGCGTAATGCGGGACGTTGGGAGGACAGTGGAAGAGCTTGTTGATACCGTGACCGCAGTATGTGCGGATGACACTGCAGTTCTTTTGCTTGGCGACCTTTTCGATAATGTTGCCAAACTCGCGAATCAAGACACCGGGTTTGACCGCCTTGATGGCCTCATCCAGACACTCTCGTGCCGCTTCGACGACACGAACATTGTCGGGGTCAGCCTTGCCACGGTCACCGATGTAGTATGTCTCGTTAAGGTCGGCGTGGTAGCCCTCGTGGTAGAGCGTGACATCAATGTTGAGGATGTCCCCGTCCAGGAGGATACGTTTATCAGGAATGCCATGGCAGATGACTTCGTTGACAGACGTACAACATGACTTGGGGAAGTGATTGTAGTTTAGAGGCGAAGGATATGACTAGAAGGTGGATTCATGTAAGTACAGTAACACAGAATACATAATGAGCCTACTATATGTCGCGACTCGGGCGTTGTCTTACCTTGCGCTCGATGCAGGCCTTGTGGACAACCTCGTCAACGTAGTCGGTCGTTACGCCTGGCTTAGCAGCTTCGGCGGCAAGATCAAGGACCTCGCGCGCGAGCTTACCAACCTTGCGCATGGCTTCTATGCCCTTGGCGTCGAGAATATCAAACTTGTTGCGGTTGGCCAGTGATCGGCTGTACTTGGGGTTGCCATCCTCGGACCATACGGGGTGCGGGATCGACTTGGGAATGGTTCGGTGCTCGGACAGCGGGTATACGGGTCGAAGTGGCCCTGAAAAGGGGAAGCTCGGGAAGGGATTGTAGTATCCGGTTGCTGGATCTGGTGAGATTGCTTTCGGCGCCATCAGGTGGTGGAGGATATTACTTTGGGATTTGTGCATAGACTTGTGGGTGCCCTGCAAGGAATCAAATTAGCACCAGATCTTTGGAGCTAGGGTTTTTTTTTTCAATCGTTTCGCACCCAATTTCTCTTGAAGCAGTCTTGCGAACAAAAGAAGCTGTCCTTGATGGTGAGCTTAAGGCATGTTGGGCACTGCAGGCCTCCGGCTTCGTTTTCGCAGTCGGCGCCCAGGCACTTCTTCTTCGCAGGGGTTTCGGTCATTCTGACTTGATAGCAGGCTCTATAACGCCCAAGCTCTGCCGTGCCTTGTATAGTTGGAGTATTGGCTGGCAAAAAAAGAGAGAGCCAACTATAGACTAGCAAAGGCGTAGAGCGGGATGTTGTCGACACCGGCCCCCGGTGGACGAATTCAGAAAGTGGTGAAGCCAATGGAAATTTTCTGCCGGCTTTTTTTTTTCCTTTTTGCCTCCCACCGGCGGCTGGCGGCAAGTCTGTGGAGTGGCTAAAGGCAGCTGTAAAAGAGCACAAATTTTAGCGGCCTTAGGGGTTAGTTTGTGCTGGTATAGTAGCTCCAGCCCCTAGCGGCCCGCTGTAAATCGCCATGTTGGACCCTGTGTACATCTCTGGGAACTGTCGCTTGAGGTACCTCGGCCAGCACTACTGCGCCTGCGGCCGTAGAGTACCTCGGATGAAAACGGCCCAAATCAGATAAGTCCCTCGGTGCATGCCGGTGCTAGCGCAATGGTGACATCGGCAGAGTCACAGGTAGCTACTGACTAGCACCCAAGTAGGCCCCTACCCCGTTTGTCTCGTGCCTTTTCTCAACTAATCTTTTTCTCTTCAGCTTCTTCACCTTTCTCTCTTTCTCTGAGGATATTTGCTGTATTGCTTTGGCCTGCTGTGCGTGGTTTACCTCACCACTGCCTTTACCATGGCCAAGCCTGAGAAAATGGTCATTGTTGGCGCCGGGCCTGTCGGCTCGCTAGCGGCGCTGTATGCAGCCCAGCGAGGCTACCAGGTTGAGGTCTATGAGCTGCGGCCCGGTAAGTCTGTGATTCGAGTCGCGTGAGAGTTCAGAGTTGCGTAGAATCACCACAACACAACTCTGAAAACCGAAATAAACAGCTCTACGATTCATGCTCGTTCCATTGAGCCCTTTTCACTAACGATGCGTGTTCCTTAGACCTTCGGGACCCCCGCATTGTCCCCCTCAACTTCACAAAATCCATCAACCTTGCGGTCTCGGAGCGAGGCATTAACGCCATGCGCCATGCCGGACAGCCGGAACTTCTCGAGAGTGTCATGGCCGCCACTGTTGCCATGCGAGGCCGGATGATTCACGGACGGACTAAATCTGGCGCATTATATGAGCAGTCGCAGGATTATGATGTTTACGGCCGGGTAAGCAGCTACGAGAACTGTGTCGGTTTTTATTAGTCATGTGCTAACACTGTTGGTTTCTGTCGCCAGTCAATCTACGCAATCGACAGAGGAGGCCTCAACTCCCGCCTCTTAGACGCAGTAGAGTCTATGCCAAACGTGGAAATATATTTCAACCACAAGCTCACCGGTGCCGACTTCCGTGCTGGTAAGGCATGGATAGAGAACCGCGATCGCCTCTCACCTAGTGGTCGGCCACGTGAAATCGAAATTGACTTCGACATTATGGTCGGCGCAGACGGCGCGCATTCGGCTGTTCGCTACCACCTGATGAAGTATCTGCGTATGGATTATCAGCAAGAGTACATTGACACTTTGTGGTGTGAATTCCGCATTGAGCCCGGGCAATTAACTAGTGATGGCACCGGCGACTATCGCATATCGCCCAACCACTTGCATATCTGGCCTGGCAAAGATTTCATGTTTATCGCGATACCCAGTGAAGTATGCGAACTTTCTCCTTTTGTCCAATCTTGACGCGGAACATACCATAACTAACTCTTCATTACAGGATGGCTCCTTCACTTGCACACTCTTCATGCCCAGCAAGCACTTTATCGAGCTAGAAAAGGACCCCTCCAACCTCCCCGAGTTCTTTGAAGCCTGCTTTCCTGGTGTCAGGGAACTCATTTCCGACGAAGCTCTCATTGAATCATTCAACACAAACCCTCATCTTCCTCTCATCAGCCTCAAATGCAAGCCCTATCACTTTGAGTCGTCTGGCGTTATTATTGGTGACGCTGCCCATGCGATGGTGCCCTTTTATGGACAAGGCATGAATGCCGGAATGGAAGATGTGCGCATCCTCTTCTCTATCCTCGACAAGCACGCAACTCTCGATGAGAGCAACAACCCAGCCTCCGACACACCAGCTTCAACATTCAAGGAGCAACGTATGCGCGCCTTGGCCGAGTACTCCGCAACCCGCCACCCAGACGCTCATGCCATTAACGATCTGGCGCTCGAAAACTACGTCGAGATGCGGTCTTCGGTGCTTTCAAGAACCTACAAGCTGCGCAAGTCATTAGAGGAGTTTATGAGTCTGCACTTCCCCTCGTTTGGCTGGCAGACAAAGTACTCGCGTGTCACGTTTAGCAATCAGCTTTACTCAGAATGCGTGCGCAAGAGCGAGCACCAAGGCGCTGCGTTGATGCGCAGCCTTGTGACCCTTGTTTCTAGCCCATTTGTGGTGACGGGTGTCTATTTCGCATACAAGTACCGGACGAGCCTACTGTCTGTCATTTTTGGAACTTCCGCGCGGTAATACCATTGATTTTTCACGGAAAGAAGTATATAAATATAAAATTCCCCTCAGGCATGTGAGGCACAATGTACGATGTCAGTTGGAGCCTTGTATATAGCCCTCTCTTTGGTTGCCAGATATGGCCGCAGACACCTACCTACTCAGTTTATGAAAATAATGTATCTCACATATTTCAGTCATATATATTTTTAATAAGGAATATTGACACGTTCAATTTCGAAGAAATGTTACGTTTCGCGCTCTGCTGCTGAAGCGACCAGGCTGTTAGAATAAGTGGGCTTAGTCATCATTTGACCCTGTGGAAATTTTGGCGCATGCGAGCTTCAACCTTCAACCATCTTCCAACAGAACTGCCTACGACACCCTCGCACCAGCAATTCACCCGAATTGCGTGCCAAGTAGGACATATACACCTCATAAAACGTTTTGAGGTACTACCGGCCCCAGCGTACTCGCCGAGCACACAGTTCTCCACGCTTAGCCTGGAAACTCAAAAGGTGCCACGACAACGAATCCCGGGGCATCTCGACAATTTCTCGAGCGAAATCCGAACCCCCGTTCCCTCACTCAATTACCAGCCAAAATTTTCGCTATTCACCCAAAAAACCTCCTCTCCGCGAGTAGCAGCAAACCAACGACCGCCACAATGCCTTCGATCCTCAACATAGCAAACATGTGCTCGCACCTGCAAAACGCATCCAAAGCAAAACTAGGCCTAACCTCAATCGCAAACAACAAGTACAACCTAAGCCTAGCCATCGCAATGCACCGCGCAGGCTTCTTCTCCGCCGTCTACCGCGCAGGCCCGCACCCGCCAACGCCCGAAGAGATGGTTTCCAAGCCGCCCGAGCCCGTGACGAGCGCCAACGTCGCCAACCGCCGGCTGTGGCTGGGCCTCAAGTACTGGGACGGCAAGCCCGTGCTGTCGCGCGCCAATGTCATTTCTAAGCCCTCGCGGCTCATGACTGTTACGGTGGACGAGCTGGAGCTCTTGAGTAGGGGGATTCCGGCCAAGTTGCGCGGCGGTGTGGTGCAGGGGCTGAATTTGGGCGAGTGCATGTTTGTGGGCACGTCGAGGGGCGTGTTGGAGTCGAGAGAGGCGTTGGCGAGAAAGGTTGGCGGCGTGCTTATGTGTCGTGTGTCATGATTTTGGAGGCGGGGGGTTTTCATCAGCGTTTTTTGTTTTGTTTTTATTATTTGTGGTGATGTGAAGGTGTCAAGAAAAATTGCGGACTAGGAGGGAGAGATCAATGGGATCTTCATGTACGACGGAGCATATATACTATTTTTCCCCCTTCTGTCATTGTATCATAGAACACGTTGCAAGGCTGTACCAATAGAACCGCCTACGCAGAATATAACAACAACAATCTCAAATCAACATCACCAACTCAGAAAAAGGGACAAAGAGAAGAGGCTGTAAAACATTTAGGTATCTTAAGAAGTGCTGCTATGTAAGAGCTACAGTCTGCTGATTAGATTTGCACCCGGGCTTCTACATCTCCAACTCCAACCCAAGACTCAAGTCGCCAGACACCAATAAAAAACACAGACGCTGAAGAGCGTAGCCCGATATATAAGATTAATAAAGTCCGTTAACGGTCGAATGAGAAAAGAAAAATTAATTGCCGCCCTCAGTGGCTTCGCCCTTGTCGGCTTGCACGGTGGATGATGCTGTCTTGCCGCTAGCGTCTGCATCAGGCTCAGCCTCTTCGCCCGGAGCCGCAGACTTTCTGCCCGCGTGGTTCGCATCAATCGAGACCAGTGGTTCGCTTTCGATAGCAGTCTCATTAGTTTTCGAGGCAGCGTCCTCTCCACCTGCAAGAGCCTCGGAATCAACCGTCTCATGAACCGGATCAACCTCGTCTGCAATTTCCACTGCTTCGTCAGCAGTTTCGACTTGTGCAGACTCAACAGCCGCTTCCTCGAGCGCTGCAGGTTCTGGCTCCGGATCGTGAGCTTCGGGCTCGACAATCTCATCAAACTCAGGCTCCAGCACAGTTTCATGCTCTACAGCTGGCTCAGTTTCAGGTTCTTTTTCAGCTGCACCGTCTTCTTCTGCGGCTTCAGTGTCTGCAGTCCGAGGCTCTTCCTCGTCTTCAATTGGCTCTGCGACAGAATCCTCCTTAATAGGCTCCGTATCGGCCAGATCATTCTTATCAGCACTATCCTGCTGCTCTGGTGCTGTGTCGGAAACAGCTGAGTCTTCGTTGGCTTTGGTTGATGCTTGTTCATCAACCTTCAAGTCGCCCAGTTTCTCCGTCAGATTTGCGCCTGGAGAAGGCTGGGTGGTGGTTGACTCATCAACAATTGGGTTTGGCGCGACAAGCTCGGGTGCCCTGGGATCAGGGGCGTGATGCTTAGCAGGCCCCGAATGATCAGGGGCTTTGCCGTCACCTGCAGTGGCCGTCTGGGGTTTGCTTGATGTGGTGGCTTTCGCGGCTGGCTTGTTGGATGGTGTCGGCGTAGCCCTTGATTGCGTGGTAGAGTCAGACTTTTTGTTAACAGGGCTCTTTGCCGTTTTCTTCGAGTCTGAGTGAGGCCCTTGACGTGTTCCTGAGAGCGATGACCTTGCAGCCGACTCTTTTGTCGGAGGCGCGGCTTCCGACTTATCCGCTAGTTTACTGGACGATGCCTGAGTTGGTCGCATCATACGAGCCAGAAAGCCGTCGTCCACGTGCGACTGCCTTTTGTTGGCTTCCTGTTGAGCTGTTCTGTTAGGAGGAACACCGAGGCTGGGTCTTGCGCGGTTGGCCTGGGAAGACTGGCGTTTAACCGTGTTGGATGCGGCTGTAGCTCCTATGCTGTGCGCGCTTGCAGACTGTGGCAGATTGCCAGATTGCCTTGAAGTAGAAAGCCTAGAAGCACCACCCTTTGAGACAGAAGATGCTGTTGGCGCCATGAGGGACGACGGCAGATTCACAGGTTTCGTAGGGGACTTTGGCTTCGGCTTCACGAATCCTGCGTCGTTAGCGCCAGCCTGGGCGGGAGCGGCTGCTGGTGCAGTCTTCTTGGCGGCGGCAGCGGAGCTCTGGGTAGGTCGAGTCGCGGATCCGGTAGCACGAGTTGGTCCGACAGGCTTGGTAACTGGACGTTTAGCAGGCGCTGCGGCGGTCTTTGAGCTGGCTCCTTTTGGCGTAGCTGCTTTGGTTGCCGACTTTGCACCATTCTCGCTAGGGCGGGAGGTGCTCTCTGTACCCGGAGAAGCCTTTGCAGGAACCGCAGTTGAATCCCCAGGTTGAAGCGCCTCGGCGTTGGACTCTTCATCCATGGTCTTGTCGGGGTTCTTGCTGGGCGCATCTGACAAGGCTCCAGGTGCCGAGGATGACTCGGGCTTTGTTGGGCCCGCAAGCTCAGCAGGGGCAAGCGAGTTGTCTTGGGGGGAGGCCATTGTGTTTCTTTTGTGTTGTCGGGTAGCAGGGAGCGAGGCAGTGTCTGTATCGTTGCTCAAGCGTCGTCTCGAAATGCTAGATTCTCCGCTCTGTTCTCTCTTCAATCCCATGCGTCCGTCTTTCTCGACAGTGACAAAGTTTGTTCGGACTTTGGACAGCGGTCTAGGGTTCTCGGCAGGAGTGGAAGCGCCTAAAATGAGCCACAAGACGGGCCAAAAAAGTTAGCTACAGAAGTACTCTAGACAGTATCAGCGGCGTGTATTGTCGCAGACTCCGCAGTTCCCGGTTGCTGCACAGCTAAACATGTCCCAGGGTGCCAATTGAGAGTCACGACAGGACCTTAGGCAGGCAGCTTTGGCAAATGGGTGCGGAGAAATGTCAACACTACCAGCCAGGGGTTCCTGAAGGAGGGGATTAGACACCTGTTGGGGAGCGTCCTCTATCGGGCGTGCCTGAGTCGCCTTTGTTTTCAAACATGGCCCTAAGGTTTTTGACCTGGCTCATGGTGACGAAGTGGCGGGCGTCTGGCGGCGCACGAGCGAGCGAGTAAGCGTCGTCGCGGGACGGCGCGCCGGATGGTGCGTGGCGATGCTACAATGTAGATGCTGGAGAGACAGGGCCTGTTTTGTTTTCGATGCGGATAATGCTAACGGAGGAGCTGCGGAGAGCCGGAGAGGCAGGGAGGCGGACGGGGTGCGGATTGGGACAAGAGACGATGGGACGGGCCAAATACGGTCTCCCTTTCGTCTTTTGGTGCCGCTGGAAGGAAAGAAAAGATAGGGTATTTGCTTTTTGCCTACCAGAGATTGATAAAAAGTAGAAGGCTTGAGACGCTGTACGATAGGCACGCAGGCGGATATCCTATGGGAGTATCCGTACAGACGAAACAGGCGTTGGAGCTCGGGTAGACGCAGAGACGGAAACAAGGGATAGGGAAATGGCGTGTGAAGTGCGTTTGGCTGTCTGGAATTGATGCAAACTGGTGGATGCAAGCAAGCAAGTGGTGGCGCGGCT
This sequence comes from Lecanicillium sp. LEC01, assembly GCA_002242745.2. Classification (NCBI taxonomy): domain Eukaryota; kingdom Fungi; phylum Ascomycota; class Sordariomycetes; order Hypocreales; family Cordycipitaceae; genus Lecanicillium; species Lecanicillium sp. LEC01. The sequence goes on from NIWZ02000077.1 coordinate 95,104, forward strand.
CGTATGTACACACAATAGACGCGGGTGGGAAACGAAATACAATACAATGCAATGAAATCAGGGGTTAAGTTGCTGGTTTAAGTTGAGGCGGGAGGAGGACCAAGGAAGCTCCGAGGAGGGGGGCCAGGTGAGGTCACCCTGGTTCAGCCCAGGCACGCACCAAGGAAACTTGCTGGAATTGTTGGCCAGCAAGGGGTGGGTGGAGGGCTGCAGTTGGGGGGAAGGGGGCCGTCAGATTGATTTATTAGCTCAAAACCGAAATTGGCGGCGAGGTCAAGAGCAATTTCCAATATTCATAACCATGTTATACGCGTCGGGTACAAGTGGGCGCAGTGCACAAACAATGGGAGTGGTACCTGAGTGCGGCTCAAACGGAGGTGGTCACACAGGTACAGCGGGGTGGTTGTGGGGACGTACAGATGAGGTACTTTGATGTCGTTTCCGTTTAAGATGCATGTGCTGCTCCAAGTTGTAATGGATGGGATGATCTGCGTGTCTATTCGTAGTGCATGCATTAGCGATTCACATTCTCAATTCCAATGAAAGGTCATGCCCTCGTTCGTACTAGACTACCTATGAATCCCTTCTTCGCGTTTGTACTTGACATTGTACTCCCCGTCGATAAGGTACTCTGGCCCAGGCTGTTAGTAAACATGGGCCTGTGTGGGGATGCTCGTTTCCACGGTACCGTCCCTGACGCTTGTCCCGTTTGAGCCAAAGGGTTAATGTCTCGTAATTTAAGTCGCCTCCACAATCTAAACTGGCTGCTTTGCGGCCCTGGAGTCGGCACGAGTCGGTAGGCGTACAGTGTATTATACAACATTCGCCGCAGCACATGGCTTTGAAGCTAATAATCACCTTCCAGGCAGATTGGACTACTGTATGTCGTATTCATTGTAAAATATAATAGAAACAACGCGAACCAACTGGCGAAATCTACTTCCACCGTCACATTAGTTTTGTCCTTTGCACACGACCAATTGCTGCGTGATGTATAGTCGTAGGTGACTTAATACATTTAATATATGCAGCTTAAATCGATCAATCAAGCTACATCTATACTCCGACTACACTGTAGTATAGATTTGACTGCCATAAAGCCTGTGAGATGTATTCGCTCCACGAGTGGCAGTACTAGAGTATAATACTACATTTAAATAACATCAGCCTCTTTAAGATAGAACCTCAAGTCTAAGTTTTTATAAATAAAAGTAGCCTAGTTAGTATTTAGTAAAGTCAACCATATTAAACTTTTTAATATTTTAATTATAACTACTTATTCTTCTCCTCAATATTAGAAAAAGTCAAACGAATAGCTAAAATACTCAACCACAGGAAAATGTTATCCCACTCCCGGCCTGTGGCAAGTGCTACTCGTCAGCTCAACTACAATGCAGGTACTGCGCATTCCGGTAAATACCTACCTTAGTAGTCATTAACCTCTTAGTAGTAATGCCGCATCATGCATCAAATCTGCACAACTTATCAGTAATCTCTTTCCAAACCATCAGTCGTTATCCAGCAGTTTTCTGCAACACATTCGCTCCTCACCTCTGTATTCGCCACCACTTTAACATGGACCCGAAACGGATATTAGTCGTCGTTGGCGGAGGCGGCCACACCAATGCTGGTAAGTAATCATGCAGAACGATTACAATACCCGTCACGGCTCAATCCTAACCAGTATATAGCACCGCTCTTTGAAATTGCATCCATTCTTTCCCAGCGAGGTCACATCATCCATTTCGGCACTCTTGGCGGCCGTGAATCCTGGGCAGACGGGAAACCCTTTATCTCGCGAGTACACATTCTCGGCCCTGCTATCTGCAATGATGTCGAACAAATGGCCTATGAAGACATGTCCAAGTGGCCTACGAACCTCACTTCTGGTTAGGAAACAGTTTTTCGATCTAACGATTACTTGCAATCTTCGTGGCCAGACGTGTACCGCAGTCTCACGAAATTGGTTCTAGACCCAGACACAAAGCCCGACCTGATTCTCGCCGACTACCTTGTAGATGCGGCCCGTGATGTTTGCTATGAACACGGTCTTCCATTGGCAATGCATTGGCCTCAGATGCCGACTATGATGTTGCCGGCACCCCATATTCCCGGTCTGCCTGGGTTTCAGATTGACGTTCTCACCTCTGAATATGCCACTATTCCTCAGAGACTGAAGATTGCGGCTGCCATTTACACGGCCCGGCCTCACTTCTTGAAGCATTCAGCAAGACGCAGGAAATTTCGTCAGACTGCAGGTGTTTCACGGCACCTTCCAGTACTTCGCAAGCCGGACTACCTTTGTCTTGTCAACTCCTTCTTTGGCGTCGAGGTGCCCAAAGATATCCCGCCCAACGTGTCCGCCATTGGCCCAGTGCTAGCAGACGATGTACCTCCTCCATCGGAGCCTTTCCTTTCGTTTCTGAAGAATAAGAGCTCTGTATTGTACATCTCTGTTGGCACACATGCTGTCATAAATGTGGAAAAGAATTGCGAACTTTTAAAGGGGGTTTTTAAAGCCCTGCAACAGAAGCAAATCGACGGCATAATCTAGTCAATGAGTCGTGAGACGCGGCGACAGCTGCACGTTGTACAGAGCATTGGTGCCTTGGATGATGTTGGGGTTAGTGTTGGTGTTCTGTTCAGCAATCAACACTCGCGATTCCTTTGTACAGACTATGCGCCACAGCGAGCTCTGCTCCAGGCGAAAGCCGTTACGGTATTTGTCAGTCACGTAGGCGCATCTTCTTGCAATGAAGCTGTCTATGCTGGCAAGCCCGTCATTACGCTGCCAGTCTACTTTGATCAAATACAAAACGCAATGAGACTGCGAGATGCAGGCGTATCTATACCGCTGGTGAAGGAGACTTTTACAGCCGAGGACGTCTACCGTGCCATTGTCACAATTAATACGGACAGAGAACTGGGAGGAACTATGTCAATCAACCTCAACCGTCTATCTGGAATTGCCAAGATTTGTGCTCGAAGGAAACATCTTGCGGTAGATCTGATCGAGGAGACTATTGTTGACTGGGAGGGGCGAGCGTTGGAGCGCAGGGCCGGGGCAAAACGTCCTCGAGCCATGCATCTTGAGCCGGCAGATGCGCGTATGCCTCGATGGAAGTTGAAAAACTGGGATCTTTGGGGCATTTTCGGTTTGGGAGCTGCCGCCGTTGCCGCAATTGCTCTAGCCGGCAAGTACGCAAGCGGATAGCCTAAATTTTGTGAGAAGCTGTTTTCTCACGAGCGACCTTGGAATACGTTTTTACTTTTGATAGGGCTAACAAATTGCGTTACCACAGCGGTGTCTCATAATTTAGCGTTTTAGTCTGGAGCAAAATGCATCTTTTTTTTTTTTTTTTTCAAAGCTGACCGAGCTCTTAATGGGTATTAACGTTTCGTAGCATCTAGAGTTGCAAATAGAAAGTATTACAGCTTCTTGAGAATGTCCTGCAAAACCTCCTCGGTAGTGGCCTTTCCGCCCATATCGGGGCTCAGAAGCTTGCCCTCTTCCAGGTTAGCATCAACAGCGGCGTAAATCTTGGCAGCAGCAGCAGGCTCGTCCAGGAACTCGAGCATCAGAGCCGCACTGCGAATGGTGGCAATGGGGTTGGCAATGCCCTTGCCCTGGATATCGGGAGCGCTGCCGTGACAAGGCTCACCAATGGCAAAGCCCTCGCCAACATTGGCACTAGGAACAAGACCGAGACTGCCGACCAGCGCAGCAGCGGCATCCGACAGGAGATCACCGTACAGGTTGGGGGCAACAATGACGTCGTAGTCCTGGGGCTGGCGGAACAGTTTGTACAGCATGGAGTCAACAATCTGCTCCTCCACCTTGACCGAAGAAAACTTGGCGTCAGCAAGCACCTTGTTAGAAATCTCACGGAACAAGCCATCCGTCTGCGAAAGCACATTGGACTTGTGCGTGATTGTAACCAGCGGATTCTTGTGAATGCTTGCCACGCCCGAGTCGCGAATCTGTTGGCGGCGGAGCGCAATGTTACCAGCCATGGAAGCGATGCGGAACGTGGCCTTTTCGGAGATGCGCTTGATAGCCTCGGCAACGCGGCCCTCGGACGTCTGGTGCGTCTGCTCCTGCTTGACGTACAAGTCTTCAGTGTTTTCGCGCACAATGACCATGTCAATGGGTTTCGTGTTGGTCAGGACCGTCTTGACGGGCCGCACGTTGGCGTATAGGTCCAGGCGCTTGCGCAGCGCGACAATGGGCGATGAGTAGCCCTTTACCGCGTGCGTTGGGGAGCTGACGGCGCCAAAGAGGGCGCCGTTGCATTCGTTGCGGAGCGTGTCGACTGTTGCGTCTGGGAGGGCGGTGCCGGTTTGCTCAAAGGTTTCGAAGCCAGCTTTGAGGTCGACAAAGTCGAATTTGAGCTTGAAGGAGGTTGAGATGGCTTCGAGGACGCGCTGGCCGGCTGGGATGACTTCTTTGCCGATGCCATCGCCCGGTATGAGGCCTGTTGATTTTGGTGTGTAAGGTTAGAGAATGCTGATACTTTTTTTTTTCTTCTTCTTTTCAATGAGAAAGCAATTGGAGTATACGAACCGATTCTAAGCGTGCGGAGCGACATTTTGGCAGTGTCAATTGCGCCTGTTGCGTCAATTGGCAGGTTGTCGATGGTGGAAAGTTGACTCCAATTTTGTCTTGCCGTTTTTGTCCGAGGATCGGAGATTCGCGACATTTATTAGCGGCCGGGCAAAATAAGGTGCTCTTATCTTATCGCATCAATGCCGTGACTGCACTGGCGGCTTGTACAAGGAGAGTGGGCCGACCTCGTGCAAGCATTACCACCGGCAGAGACGTGTACCAATGTACGGACGTAGGATATAATATAGAAAACTTGCTTGAAAAAGAAAAAGATTTCAACTACGTAAAACAGTGCACGAGCTAGGAAACAAAATCTTCCACGACATAGGAATACCTCACGTCAGCAGTTCTGTACACGACAAGATTACAGTAGCCATTCTTTGCCTTGGTATATTGAATCCTATAAATTTGTCTATATCTTACACTTAGACCGTCTTTGTCCAAGTTGCACTCCGTATAATAAAACAATACTCAAACTTTTTCGCGGAGAAGAGTCATATCGCAGCTTTCTTTTTCATAATGTTACACTTTGGCACGACAGTCCTTTTTCGCTGCCATGTCCAAAACTGCTGTCCAAACGCCTCTGACCAGCAGCTCGTATTTCACATCCAGCAATTCTGCATTCCTTTATTTCGTACGCTTGGCCTCGAGCTCGGCCTGGTACTTGGCAATCAATTCCTTCCTATAGGTGTATTGTTAATAAGGCATTAAATCATGATATATGGTTAGGGCAAATAAAAAGAAAGACAACGTACTGGAGATGAGGAGGGGCAGTAGCATAGTGGCTAAATTCCATGCTAAATTCTCCCTTTCCTTGCGTAGCAGCACGGAGCTGCGAGCTGAAGCCAAACATGGCATTCAAACTGCAGTCGCAGAGCAACGTGAAGTCTTCGGTGCCAATATCCGTGTCATGGATAGTAGCACTGCGCTTATTCATCAACATGAGAATATTACCCTGGAATTCGTTGGGAGCAGTGATTGTAATCTTCATCAGAGGCTCCAAAACCTGACCGCCGGCATCGGGGAAAGTCTTGCGGAACGCCATCTGCGTAGCAAGGTTGAAAGCATGGTCGGACGAATCAGTGACGTGGGTAGCACCGTCGTTGATAACCATCTTGCATCCGATGACGCGGTGCCCAAGGAGAGGACCCTTTTCGGTAATCGCTTCGAAGCCCTTGGCGCAAGCAGACAGGAACTTGTCGGGTATGTGACCACCGACTACCTGGCTCTCGTACTGGTTCACCGCGGGGTTCTCGTTAGGCTCAATGTAGCCAGCAACGCGGGCATAGTCACCAGGTCCACCACTCTGGCGCTTGAACAGGAAGTCAAAGTCGGCGTGGCGCGAGATGGCCTCACGGTAGGCAACGCGTGGCTGGCCAGTCACACAGTCAGTCTTGTATTCTCTCCTGAGACGCTCAACGTAGACTTCCAGATGCAATTCACCCATACCAGAAATGATGGTCTCCTCACTCTCAGCGTCGACGTGGACACGGAAGGTAGGATCCTCACGCTGGAAACGGTTCATAGCTTTACTGAAATTGTCGGCGTCACCGCTACGCTTCGGCTTGATTGAAAGCGACATGACGGCGTCAGGAACAAACATGGACGACATGGTGTAGGGAAGGCCACCGTCGGTAAAGGTATCACCAGAGGCACAGTCGACACCAAATACGGCGCAAATCTCACCGGCACCAACCTCGGAAACGTCTTCCATGTCGTTGGAGTGCATGCGAACAATACGCGGGATGCGGACCTTCTTGTCGGTTCGAGAGTTGAACAGGTAGGTGCCCTTGCTGAGGGTTCCTTGGTAGACACGGAGGTAGGTGAGCTGGCCGTAGTTGTTCTCTTCGAGCTTAAACGCTAGACCAACAAACGGAAGGGAGTTGTACGGGACGAGCTTAACGGGCTTCTCGCCCTTGGACTTGTCAAGGCCAATGTTTTCAACTTGCGCGGGATCCGGGAGGTAGTCACAGACGGCGTCAAGCATGGGCTGGACCGCCTTGTCGGCGAGTGCAGAGCCCATCAAGACGGGAGAGAATTTGCGAGCAATAGTGGCACGGCGGATGGCGGCCTTGATCTGTTGATTGGTAGGTTCCTGTTCCTCCAGGAAAATTTCGGCCATCTCATCGTCGACATCGGCAAGTTTCTCAATGAGCACCTGGCGCTTCTCTGCAGCCAGCTCCTTGTATTGCGAGGGGATCTTGTCGTCGGTGCGGACCTTGGTGCCTCGGGGACCTTCAAAGTACATGGCCTTCATTTCGATCAGGTCAACAACGCCTTCAAACTCGTCTTCGGCACCCATTGGAATCTGAATGGCAGCAGCAGGCATCTTGAGTTTGCTGTTGATCTGCTCAACGGCCTTCCAGGGGTTGGCACCCATGCGGTCCATCTTGTTGACGAAAGAGATACGAGGGACGTCATAGCGCTTCATCTGACGGTCAACGGTAATAGTCTGGGACTGAACACCGCTGACAGCGCACAGAATCATGACAGCACCATCCAAAACTCGAAGGGCTCGCTCCACCTCGATTGTAAAGTCGATATGGCCGGGGGTGTCAATCAAGTTGAAATGGTACGTCTCTTCCTTGCCATTCTCCGTCTTTTTCCAGTCACAAAATGTCGCAGCGGACTGAATGGTGATTCCCTTTTCTCGTTCCAAGTCCATAGAGTCCATCTTAGCGCCGACAGAATCCTTTCCGCGGACCTCGTGGATCGCTTTGATTCGGCCGGTATAGAAGAGTACTCGCTCCGTTACAGTAGTCTTGCCGCTATCAATGTGTGCCTAAATTCAAAAGTACAATCAGCATCTCCATTGCGCGAACATTTATTCATCGCCAATGGGTCATACCGCAATACCAATGTTGCGCACTCGCGAAAGGCGCTGCGCCTCTTCTGTCGACATGTTGGCAGCGACATATTCGGGCGTAAGACTAGCAATATCTTCCTGTGCTTTGCGCAGACTGTCAAATACGCACATATTAGCCTACCGCGACTGCAAAAAAAAAAAAATCGTCCTTTTATTCCACGCAGATCCTTACGCTTCTTGCGCTGCGCCCGGTGTCGCAGAGGTCTTGCTGAAGGTGCGACGAGAGGTAAAAGGGACAACAGCAGCCCGGAAATCACGGATTGCCGGGACCGATCGCGAATTGTCCGCTACCAAACGGCAATGAAGCCATCTGGCTGAATTTAGCACCCTCATGCTGCGATTTTGTCCACAACTGGGCGGTTGTCGTCTGAACCGGGTCGGCCAGGTTGTCGCGCGGAAACTTTTTTTTCTGCCGCCCAGGGGTACCAGTCCAGTGTTCCTGGCCTCACGTGCAGCGCCACCGGCAGGCACTGCACCTCCCGCTGCAAGAGCCCCTACTAGACTACTGGTAGTGCGACCGCCCACTTATTAGGTACTAGGGGTCACCGTGCACTTCGTACATCAGACAACATTCGCCCATTATCAGAGGCATGTTGCAAATATTATAATGCCAGTATCTATGACCATTTTATTTACTTTCCGAGTCTAGTGAACCTTTACATATACCGGTATCATCCACTCTATACCCAAAACGCCTTGCCTTTAACTCAAAACCCCAGTGACACTGCCTCCTAACCTGTCACGTAATAAAATCACAAACATATTGCGGCGGCTTATAATAGCACAATTGCGAGTGTCATAATAGCAGCAGCCAATCCCATTGTTGAGCACGCAGCTGCCGGTGATGCGGCACTCTGGAATCCTTCTGAGGCAGTCAAGTCGCCTTGGCCAGAGTCAGAGTTGGTGGTGTCGTTTTGGGTGGGAACAGCCGTAGATGACGGAATGCTTGCACCCATGCTAGGGAATGGTACAACATTTGACTTGGTCGCATTGAATTCGGTAGACGCAATGGCGACTTGGTTGTTGACTAGGTCGTAGACAACGTATGCGGAGCGCAAAAAGGTATCACCTAGCAGATAAGGTGCATCTGGCTCATCTGCAACATTCGTCTGGCTCTGGATGCCAAAAACACAAGCTCTGCTACCTCCGTATGGCCCATCACGTGGAAATTCGAACCCTGCGCTGCCCGCCACTAGCTCATCCATTGTGACATTGATTCGCGGGCCTTCCGATCCGCCAAACTCAAACGAGAAGTACCCTTCATTGTTGGCCAACGAGCATGGTACAACGGCAAGTTGAGCTTCTGGGACATAAATTGCGCCGACCTCTTTCCAAACAGTGTCACACATATCCTGGGGAAGATAGGTGAGAGTCGTACCAGAATCTAGAATGGTCTTAAGCGGCAGCTGTTTCGACATGATGACGTCTGTACCGGTTGAGCTCACGCCGCGAAGACCAGTCATTGGCACAGTAAAGTGGTAATACTTGCCAGACCTGGTACTGGGGAGAACGTCAAGCGCCTTGAGGTCGCCACTATACTTTTCCGTGTCAATGCCTCCAAATAAGATGCTACCCTTGCTCGCGTCTAGATCGTTGAGCCACAGGCTGTAGGCGATCGAGTTGATGAATCCAGAGTTCCGCATTGCCACAGGAAGATTTGGATATAGCTCGTAGTCTGTGGTTGTAGCAGCCTCGTTGGACGCATAGCCGACGCCAACGAGTCCATAGTTGATATCAGTATTTCGAGCAAGGCCCATTGTCAAATTTTGTATTGTGACACCGCCAATCTGAAAGTCGTCTTCAAAGTAATCTCCTTTGGCTCCGCTTCCGTCGACATATTGAATTTCGAACTCGCCACGGCCCGTGTTTTCAAAAGAGCTGGAGTCGTCGGGGCTGACTAGTGACTTGTTAGCGAATCTTACTCGGTAAACAGTTTTGGAGTCAACTTGCTACTTACAGCTACCCCTTGTACAGCCTTCTGTGTTTTGTCTGTAGCTGGGTTCGCAGGCCTGTGCCTCGACGTAGGGAACCCAAATGTCGCTGCTGCCAGTATCCAATTGCAACGAGAGCTTCTGGCCGGGAGTGCCAATGGTTACGGAAGCAAAATACCCTCCATCCTGCGCCTCGTTTGCCACCGTCGCATCGACAGAGGATGCGCGACGACTGACTCGGCGTCCATCATGCTGCTGCTTTTCAAAGTCCCATTGCACGACTTGCGCGGTAACTGTGGCGGACAATAGGCTTGCGCCCAAGCTCGCGGCAACGGTAATTCCCTTCATGTTTGAAACGATCTAACCTATTAAAGCATTAAAGGTTGGAACAATGCTTTTAGTGTGACGATCGGGCCTCGTCCTCGAGGGATCCCAGTCGATCGCGCCAGGACTTAGCAGAGCGGGCCAGGGCGACAGGCGATACAAAGGAGTGCAGCGTCGGCGGGGTGAAGCAAGGTGAGGCGACGTCGTATACTGTCTATCGCAGGTTGATTGAAAATATAAATAATTCAGGTAAAAGTAACAGTAGCGATAAATGGATTGAGAGGTGTACAGTGTTAGGATGATTGATGACAAGAAAGGAGAGTTGCCGGTTGCAAGGCGATCCGCAAACGGAGCAACGGCAGGAAATGTTAATCTGCGTTGCTGGCTGGTGTTATAACACCTGACGCAGGCGGCTTAGCGCAAAATGCCAGGGCGGCTCCAGTGCCATCACGGCACCTGGCTATGGACCCATTTGCGGCGTATGCGTCATCTATTGTCTCTCGGCTTGTGCGCAGTTGGGTGGACATTGTGCGCCCGACACTGCTGAAGAGATGGCACTAAACTTTACTCTGTCCCGCTTTCTTGCCGACCAGAAAGAGCGTCCCCGTCCACATGCGCCGTCACTTCTGCCGTCTGTTCCGAGTAATTCAGCCCCGGTCCGCTCATCATACGCCGGTCGCTCCGATCAAGAGTGCCGGACTATACAATGGCAGAGACTTTACCGAGTCACTGCTTCAGGGTCGCTTCCAACCCTCACTAGGGACATCATCCCCGTCTCTGCCAATGACAAGCGACTTTGACACCCCATACCGAGCGGCTAAGGTATTACTTTTCATGCAAGTTGCCGTTCTTTCCGAGAGGCGCAGGCGCAGAGGCACAAACGTCACCATACAAAGACTATTTGCAGTGGCAACACGAAACACGTCACGTAGCGGCTTAGAAGTCTGGAAGGTTTCATGATACCACAGCCGCTGTCGAATACCGAGAATCGAGTATATTGTCGACTATTAAGAGAGGTTTTGCTCTACATACGTGCCGAGCTTCTCAAGTGCCTCCTTCAGCACAGCCGTCTCACAGACATAGCCGAGTCGGACATATCCGGGAAAATCCTCATCGGCGCCGAAGCAGTGCGAGCCAGGGCAGACAAAGACCTTTGTGGTTTTAATAAGGTCTTCGCAGAAGGTGACGTCGTCAATCGGCTTTCCTCCGTTTTTGAACTGAATAAACGCCGTTGTACCGGCATTGGGCGCCACCCAGGTGCAGTTTGCACTATATTTGCTCATAAATTCTTTGACCAATGCGACATTCTGTAGCGCTAGGCCAACGTTGCGCTTGAGGAGAGGTGCCTGCACTGGTGGTGATAGTGCATACGTTGCAATCTGATCGTCTACTTGCGACACACTGATTGTCGTATAATCTCGCGTGTGGGCCAATGCCGTCATGATATCCTTACTGGGAGATACCACCCAACCAATACGGATTCCTGCCAGAGCAAAAGCTTTGGACATGGAGCCAGTCACAATGGCCTTGTCGTAGCCGTATGCCGTCAGTGGTGGTGGTACATTGCTGCTGTCGTGGAACAGCGGTCTGTAGACTTCGTCGCTGAATACAATGATGTTGCGGGCTTTAGCAAAGTTGACTATGTCCTGCATGACTTTGGCAGGAATAACAGCGCCGGTTGGGTTGTTTGGATTATTGAGTATGATCATCTGTAATGCGTTAGCGACTGTCACATAATATCACAATTGGACATTAGCTGCCTCACCTTTGTATTTCGCTTCACCATTTCTTCGAGTTCCGCGACGTCGGGGATGAACCCATTCTCTTCTTTGAGTCTCCAGAGAGAGACATCAGCCCCGAAGCTCTCTGGCACCGAATAGAGCTGCTGATACGTAGGATAGACACAGATGACATGATCGGTTGGTCCAAGCAGCGTGTAAAGCACCAAGAAGTTGGCCGATATGCCTCCTTGGGCAATGATAACATTATTTTCGGTGAGAGTGTGATCAGATCCACTGTGCAACGCCGCAACGCTGTTCCTCAGCGCCGATGAACCACGGATACTGCCGTACGTCAACTTGGAGCTGGTCAACACCGGCTTCGTGTCCGCATCCTCCGAGAGGCGTACCAAGTCGTCGATAGAGATGGAACTAGCACATGTCTCAGCAACATTAAGGATACCGGGGGTGTTTTCGAATCTGTCCATCCATTGCTCGACGGCAAAGGCTATTGGGCTTGGCATGTTGTCGGTGGAGGTGTATCGTGTTGTCCAAGCTTATGGACGGCGAGGAACTATTCAAGATGATGGGCCTGCTATAGTATTTGTTTTGGCAGGGACATATATGTATAGAGTTCGTTGACAGAATACAGCTTGACTCAAAACTATGCGCCTAATATCGCTTCGTATCGGGTTCGCCAAGTCATGTTTCAAGGCGCACGCCTCGCGGGTGGGACTCCCGACTTCGGGGCCGCACACCGATTGTAGCATGCAGTCATACAGCGTTTCACTACAGACGTATGCCGATTGGCAATAGAAGCTCATGATACGGTTCGCGTGAGGGCTCTATTTCAATTTCTCAGTCTACAACGCTTAGTCATATTATTTTTATATCGGAATGATTCCTGCGAGAACGAAGCTCACAAAATCCCAGCATCGTATATTCACCAATCCAAGCCTACCCGAGAGCGAGCGGCGGAATACTGTCGAGCTTGCAGGTAAGGTCACACATTCCGCGTGACTTATTATGAGCGTAAAGGACGACTATCGTCTAATTCCTGCATGGCATCTTGCATATGTAGGAAACGCAGACGGTAGACCCAGTACAGTAATTGCTGCAGTCCGTTAACAGCTGCATTCTGTAGCCGCTGCCGACCATGTGGCTGGGAAACGTGGGGTTGGGTTGGCCGGAGCAACCTCTCAGAGCGGACTGCCACTGTGCCAAATACGGCCGAGTACAATGTTGGGGAACCGCCAGAGGTACCCGTACAGGTACGTAATGCTTTAGGTGCTACCTTGCTGTGGGGCTTGCCGCTCACTAGCGCCTCCTGCGACAGCGTCATCTGCCAACAGCTGTTCTCGTCGCAAGTCTTGCTTGGCACCTCCGCATCTTGACCATCGTAACAATACTCACCGGAAAAGGGTCATCACTGCTATAGCCTTGATCACCATGGCTTCCATACGAAGTCTGCTGTTCGGGGCAGTGGGTTGTCTGCCTGCTCTCGCTGCAGCAGGCGCCAACGCCTCCTACCCCAACGCTGACATGCTGCGAGCCCAGCTTACGCTGATGGGCGACAGACCAGATGGATGTCCTCCTTGGTAAGTTACATTTGCCGACACTATAAGCTGTGGTAAGGTGTGCTGACAACTTTGGCTTCTCAAGTTTCAACTGCTTATTACCTGCACATACCTGTGGCCAGTACGCCGGCTGCAACGAGTACAACGGAATATGCGACTGCCCTGCAGGATTTGGCGGCGACGACTGCCTGAAACCTTGTTAGTACCGATACTCTTCATTGCGGCTGGAATATGCGCAGATTCCGCAGGAAATCGCCTTATATTTTCTGTACTAACTATTACGTACACAGTATGTGGCTCCTTGGCCCGTGGCAAAGACCGACCGATGCGCTCCGGCGACCATTGCGAATGCGACGAAGGCTGGACCGGTATCAACTGCAACGTTTGCACCCTAAACTCGGCTTGTAACGCGCTCATGGAAACTGGCAGCGGTGGCGTGTGCTACCAGAATGGAGAGCTCGTGAAGAACAACCATCAAATCTGCAGCGTCACCAACAAGAAGATCAAAGAGCTTCTAGGCGACCAAAAAGCAGAGGTCACCTTCACCTGCGCGCAAGAGTCTAAGGAATGCGAGTTTCAATGTAAGCTTAATCTGTGCTTTTCCTTTCCCACCTTTCCAATGCGAATTATTTGCTAATGTCCGCCTCAGTCTGGGTTGACCGGATCGAGTCCTTCTATTGTCATCTCACCGACTGCGAGTCTAGTGCCTCGTACGAAGAGGAATTCAACAGCACCGACTATAAATGTGATAAGATTGAGTGCAGCTGCATCCCAGACCGCATGATGTGTGGCAAAGATGGCTCTATGGATTTGACCGACTTTCTCGACCAAGCTATTAAGGGCCCGGCATCATTCGGCTGCCAGCAACACAACAGTACACTTCATGACTGCGCTTTCAAAGAACCCGAGATGGACAATCTTATACAAAGCCTGCTTGGTGACTCGAGCATCTTGTTGAACTGCCAGGCCGGTGAATGTCTCCACGAGACGGAAGTACCCGGCTACAAACGACCTGTCAAAAAAATCAACACCCCTCTCATCGCCAGCGTCATTGCAGCATGCGCCCTATTCTTTGTTGCCGTCATCTGTATTACATGGTACCTGTCGCGCCGCAGACTCCAGTATGGTGCTATCCGCCTTGAAGATTCTGATGACGAGAATACGAAGCTCATGACCGATCACAAGCCAGCCGCACTGCAATTCCAGAACGTCGCTTATAACCTCAATGGCAAATCTATTCTTTCAGGTGTACAAGGGATATGCCATCCTGGTGAAGTCACGGCTATCATGGGTGCGTCGGGCGCCGGTAAAACCACCTTCCTTGACATTTTGGCTCGAAAGAACAAGCGTGGACAGAGCCAGGGCGACTTTTATGTCAATGGTGAAAAAGTCTCTGACCCTGATTACAAGAACGTGGTTGGATTCGTTGACCAGGAAGACACTATGTTGCCGACATTGACGGTCCATGAAACGATTCTTAACAGCGCGCTCCTGAGACTGCCCCGCGACATGACCCGAACCAACAAGGAGCTGCGCGCGACGGAAGTTGAAAAAGAGCTTGGTATTTACCATATTCGCGATTCACTTATTGGCTCTGAAGAAGGAAAAGGCCGCGGCATCTCTGGCGGTGAAAAGCGCCGTGTCGGTATTGCGTGTGAACTGGTGACGAGCCCTTCAATTCTGTTCCTCGACGAGCCGACGAGTGGTTTGGACGCCTTTAACGCTTATAATGTCGTCGAATGTCTTGTGACTCTGGCAAAGAGCTACAAGCGAACCGTAATCTTCACCATTCATCAACCTCGCTCCAATATTGTTGCGCTCTTCGATCGACTCATTCTCTTGGCCGAGGGGAAAGCTGTCTACTCTGGTCCCTTTTCTGATTGTCAGTCGTACTTTGACAGCGTTGGTTACGAGTGTCCTCCCGGCTTCAACATTGCGGACTATTTAGTAGACCTGACCATGCATGCTGGTAAGATGCAATCTGTCGATGATGGCACCGTTGCGGCTGATGCCGCAAGCGTTGGCCCGAGCAGCACAAGAGCGGTCAAGTCCATCGCTAGCATCTCTGGAGCAAGCACCGAGGAAAATGCCGACGCCTCAGGCTCTCGCCCGAAGAACAAGCGTCGCGATTCTGTTCGAACTCGCCAGGAACGTGAACTCTTTACGCGCCGGCGACCAGCTGATACCGCGGCATCTTCTGACGCCGGTGGCGAGGATACGACTGCCTATAAGCTGCAGTCCAACCCAGGGGCGCAACACTCACAGTTGCCAGAAGACCAGCACGATTTGCCCCCCGCGGCCTCTTCTGGCACCGATCTGGATATAATGACTCAGGCTTTCAACGACTCTAATATTGCCTCCCAAACTCGACTGGAAATTCAGCAGGCTGTAACAGCCGCACAAAATGCAAATGGTCCTGGCTCCAATGGATACAATGCGGCTGGACCAAATATTCACAGTAGTGCGGTTGGTAAGGGCTATGCAAAAGTTGGCTACGCCAGGCAGTTTATCATCCTTTCGCAACGAACCTGGAAGAACTTGTACCGAAACCCAATGCTTATGCTCACCCATTACGCCATTGCCATTGTGTTGGCCGTGTTTTCGGGCTACTTGTTCTATGGACTGACCGACGACATCCCAGGCTTCCAGAACCGACTCGGATTGTTCTTCTTCCTTCTAGCATTGTACGGCTTTAGCACGCTCACCAGCTTGACTGTCTTTGCAAATGAACGGCTTCTCTTCCTTCGTGAGCGCGCAAATGGATACTATGCACCTGCTACATACTTTGCCGCCAAAGTGCTGTTCGATATCTTGCCGTTGCGGGTCATTCCACCAATTCTCATGGGCTCAATTGTCTATCCCATGACAGGCTTGGTCGCGGCATCCGATAACTTCTTCAAGTTTATTGTTATCTTGGTTCTCTTCAATCTCGCCGCCGCAGCCATCTGCTTGTTCATTGGTATCCTGTGCAAGGACGGTGGTGTAGCCAATCTCATCGGCAGCCTGGTCATGCTCTTCAGCCTTCTCTTCGCTGGTTTTCTGCTGAATCGGGAAAAGATTCCAAGCAGCGCGGTTTGGCTACAGAAGATTTCTATATTCCATTATGCATTCGAGGCACTCATTGTCAACGAAGTTGTGGATCTCACGCTTGTTGACAAGAAATACGGCTTGGACATTACGGTGCCCGGTGCCGCCATCTTGAGTTCGTTTGGTTTCGAGAATGGTGCGCTGTGGGCCGATGTACGAAACTTGGGAATCTTTACGGCCTCATTCATTGTGCTGGCTTACGCAGGAATGCATTTCCTTCTCATTGAACGACGCTAAGAGTACAGTACAAGGAGGTGGCTTCTTGAGTTTGGGGAAGAATATTGTTTCTTAGATAGATTGTCGTAAATATGGTTGCGTCCTACATTCGCTTGCATGGCCCTTTTCTGGCGTTTGACGGTGATCAATTGTTGGGACGAGTTTGGTGCCCTTTGCACTAGATCCAGAGGCAGAGCGATACATTTGTGCCTTGGACCCTGTTTGATACGCGTTAGCATTAGCATGTAAATACATGCAGTTTAATTGAAGGATCAAAATCAACAAAGAAATGTATTGTATTGTATATGCTGTGATATATTATTGTACAGGCCATTTCGCTAAACATAGCTATGGCAATGTCTTGGTACACGGTTCGCCCAACCAATGTCTCTTCCTCTTTTCCTACTCCATCTGACCGCCAGTAAACTCCTCTGCGACTCTCTTTTGTCGCTTGGCAGAGCGATCAAACTCTGTCTCGTTGACATCCATGATTCTCGTCGACGAAGTGCCAGTGGTAGCCGACAACATTTGGCTGGTGGACGCCGGTGCACCGTAGACGCCCCAGACATTCTCCATCGCGCCATAACGGCCCATTGTCTGGCTCTGCTGCCTAAAGTAGTCCTCTCTGAAAATCTTGTCAATCTCCGTCTTGAGATCAGCCTCGTTGACGATAAAGTCGGACGCGCTAATGTACAGCTCGCGCAACGCATCCTGACGATCCTCTCGCTTGGCCTGCTCGCGAGCCTGGACCTTGGCGCGGCTCTGCTCAGCCCGCTCGAAGCGCTGCGGGTCGGCGTACACTTTTGTGTCGAGCATAGCGTCCAGCACGGTGCCTCTCGTGAGGCGGTCGTCCTCGCGCTCGGGAGCGTTGGCTGCCTCTTGGTTTGCTCGGAAGTTGCGTGCCACGCGGGCATTGCGGAACTGATCCCTCTTTTCTCTTCGATTCCAGAGGGCTTGGAGGCCTTCCTCGAGGTTCTTGCGGCGGCTGTCGGCCATTTCAGTCTTCCATTTGGCCACGTCGGACATTAACTCTCGTTCCTTTGTGCGGCGAGGCGCTGTGCGGTCGACATAGCCGGCACGCATCTTGCGGTCGCCTTCCCTTCGGGGAAAGACTTCACGCGGGACGGGTAGGTGGCCGCGTACGCGCTCGGGTCGTATCTCTTCGGATTGGGGTGGCTTGGGGAGTTTGATGTAGGATGGCGATTCCGGGGGAACAGAGCTGGAGAGAGCAGCGGCCGAGTTTGTAAACGTTCTCGACGCGGTGGGTAGGCGCCGTGCTGATGGTCGCAGACACGACCACGTCGATTGCAGCGACATGTTGTGAATTGGTCTGCAATTTGGTTGAATTTGTAGCTTTGATATGATGTTCGCCTCTGGCAATTGCACGGTATCCGTAAAGAAAAATGGCCTACCGGAGGAACGCCCACGGACGGCTCTTTAGCGGATAAACTCGCACCCGTTGGACTTGTCTGCGGCTCGCCTCGCGCCTTTTTCCGCAGGAAACCCAGCCACACCGCCCGCAGAAAAGGTGGATACCCACTGTCAGAAAAAAAAAAAAGTTCAGATAAGAGGTCTCGTCCGCGGCCTCTCTTCCACTTACTCTTCCCTCTCTCGGTTATTGCCCATATTCAAGTAGCCCTTATACTTTTTTTAACCATGGGCACCGGGAAGAAAGAGGCGACCCGGCGTGTCCGCCAGGGCAAAAATAACGATGGCATGGGCAATGTCCGTGTCAAGGGCGAAAACTTCTATCGGTAGGTTTTGAGTCTTGCAGAGATTGTCGGAGATGAAGCAGCCGCTAACAAGACTTTTTAGCGATGCGAAGAGGGTTAAGCACCTTAACATGTACAAGGAGGGTAAGGCGCAAAGGAATGCCAAAGGAGAAATTACCAAGGCAGCGTCGTACCAGTCCAAGGACATTCCTACCGCTCGAATCGAGCCGAACCGCAAATGGTTTACAAATACTCGCGTTGTTTCCCAGGATAGCCTTTCCAAGTTCCGTGAGGCTATGGAAGAAAATGCCAAAGATCCGTATCAGGTGCTTCTCAAGTCAAACAAGCTGCCCATGACGCTTATCCGCGACGGCAAAGACACAAACGGAATCAAGCAGCACCAAGCGAAGATGGCTATCGAGACTGCTCCGTTCTCTGATGTATTTGGGCCAAAGGCCCAACGGAAGCGAGTGAAGTTGGGGGTAAGCAGCCTTGATGACCTGGTCGATGACACGGTTAAGAGCATGGATACATACGAGGAACGTATGGAGCAAGCCAAGCTCCTGAGCGGCAACTCCGGCAACAACGAGGAAGATGGCACTATTGCGATGGCTATTGAGCCTGTCTTTGACAAGGGCCAAAGTAAAAGAATTTGGAACGAGCTGTACAAGGTCATCGACTCGTCCGACGTCGTTATTCACGTCCTGGATGCTCGTGATCCCATTAGCACCAGATGTCGAAGTGTCGAAAAGTATCTGCGAGATGAGGCACCACACAAGCACCTCATTTTCGTGCTGAACAAGTGCGATCTGGTTCCCACCGGCGTTGCGGTAAGTTTTACTTCTCCTCCGTCTTTGATTTGTCGTTTGTATTCTCCTGGCCGAAAGGCCCCCAATGAATCCTGTCAGGACCCCTTCGCAAATTCCCTATGGAGGTTTGTCTGTTACAACATTGGGAGATCAATTGCCATTCTCGATTGTCACGGCTTTCTGTCGTTGGCTGACGTGTGCCGTTCTGGTTACTGTCATGAGAGCGCTGTGGGTCGAATTGAGTTGAACTCTCTTGACGTCCGTTTAGAGGACACAATATACAAGAGTTTTCGTAGTTACGACCCAGACATTTTTCTTTCTCTGCTTATATTTCAATGATTTTGTTGCCTTGGTATCATCATACTAATTCAACTACAGGCTGCATGGGTTCGTCACCTCGGCAAGGAATATCCTACTCTGGCTTTCCACGCCAGCATCAACAACTCTTTTGGAAAGGGCTCTCTGATTCAGCTGTTGCGTCAGTTTTCAGTCCTGCATTCTGATAGAAAGCAAATCTCTGTTGGTCTCATTGGTGGTCCAAACACTGGAAAGTCTTCCATTATCAACACTCTGCTGAAGAAAAAGGTGTGCACTGTTGCACCTATTCCCGGCGAAACCAAGGTGTGGCAGTATGTGACGCTGATGAAGCGCATCTACCTTATTGATTGTCCTGGAGTTGTGCCTCCTTCCAGCTCAGATACCCCTGCGGACCTTGTTTTGCGAGGTGTCGTCCGTGTGGAAAAGGTTGACAACCCAGAACAATATATTGAGCCCATGATGAAAAGAGTCAAGAGACGCCACTTGGAGAAGACTTATGATCTCACAAACTGGAGCAATGCTACGGAACTTCTCGAACTACTTGCGAGGAAGGGAGGTCGCTTGCTCCGCGGAGGTGAACCTGATTTGGACGGTGTTGCCAAGATGGTTCTCAATGACTTCATGAGGGGCCGAATCCCCTGGTTCACGCCTCCACCAAAGCCTACAGTTGAGGAGGAAAAGACTGACGGCGTTGTCAAGGGCCGTCAAGGGCGTCTTGGCGAGATGCCCAAGAAGCGCACACAGTCTGACGCTTTCACGGAAGCTGCTGCCGCCGAGGAGGCTACTGTCCCGGAAAAGGATGGAAGTGACGAGGAAGAAGATGACTCGTTTGAGGGCTTTGGCAGCAACACAGAAGACGGCCCATCCCGCAAGGCGTCATTTGGAGCCACTACAGGAGACAGCAGCGACGACGTTAATGATGATGGCGAAGATGATGAAGTTCTCTCCGTTGGTGGATCTGAAGCGGAGGAAGACGCCGTGGAAGAGGAAGCTGCCGAGAAGGTCCCTGCTCAGATCAGCGGTACCCGATCCAGCAAGCGACTCAAGAGGTGAAGAACACGACATTGAACTGGACAAGTCAATTCAGGACCCTAGACGCAGTAGTGCACTGCCTAGGTGACCGATTATGGCGTCGATTCAAGGGTCACGACCGCAAGGCGAGCAACAACAGACTAAGCATGTACGGTTGGGAAGTTTGCCACTGAATTGGCCATCGAGAGTTGAGCCCGCGTTATCCGTCATGGCCGATTCATACATGCGCAAGTTGGCTGAGAATAGGATGGCGCCGAAATCAGTGCGTACGGTAATTGGTCGCGGGCACAAGGCTACAGCGACGCCAATACCAGCCGGATGCTCAGGGCCATAAAAGTACGAGCAACTCCACCATTTGCTGCCCGACGGCGTTGGATGGCCGTCACCAGACTGTTGGGGGGGTCGCAGCTCGGCGATGAGCCGGGAAATATACCAGTACTCGCACACAGGCTAGGCGATGTGCGAGGCAACACACGCAAATACAATATAGAGCCAGACAGGGACTAGACGACAGGCGTAAAGCATGCGGGCTCTAGGATGATTATACATAGAATACCCAAGCAATGAAGATATCTTAAGGATGCCAGGGTTTCCCCGCAGCAAGCAGAGCCTCCAGTGGGCGTCAGTGACGTAGCCAGCGTAGTACACCGCGATGGAGTGAGAATTTAGACTGGTGCGGTAATTGTCCTGTATTTGCATCGCATGGCTCGGCTACAGAAGAGGGAGGAAACGAGTGAAATATCAATGGTGTAAGCAGACGTCACGGAATTTTTTTGGGGGTTCTTCGGTTCTTCGGCACCGCTGGGGCGGATGACTTGGGATACCAGAGCTGCCGAAGGGTCCGTAGGTGGTTTGAATACGAGGTTGCGCGGGTTTTCTGTTTTGGGGGATTTACGACGACGTGGGGAAAGACGTGAGTTGTCATTGGAAAATGATCCATCCTCTCTAGTAAGGATCGGTGAACAGAAGGCGAGGGGGAAAAAGGAAAAGTCAAACATGCTGATACGAGAGACATGAGAAACAATTGTTCTGTACGGATATGTATACTACGTGGCTGGGCAGGGCAGAGCAACAAAGGGCAGCTGATAATCTGGGACAAAGTACAGTAATTGTCTGGGACCCATCCCTTTGACTGCTGTAAGAGAGCAGGTAGGTCACGACTAGGGTTTCCAGCC
>NIWZ02000078.1:0-115491 GCA_002242745.2 Lecanicillium sp. LEC01
GGGGGGGGGGGGGGGGGGGGGGGGGGGGGGGGGGGGGGGGGGGGGGGGGGGGGCGCAATAAAGGGACTGCGAATGGCCGCCTAGTTGAAGCAAAGCGATGGCCCAACGGGGAGCTTATGCATTTTGTGAGGTGGCTGCGTCAACCCGAATACAGACAGCTGAAAGTTAATATAGCAAAGTTTCAGCTGGAATCTGCAGGCAAAATTGAATGCGGCTCCGATCATTACCTTTGCGCCTCCAGGAACACGGCACGTAAAAGGCTGTAAGTGCCTATCTGTTTATGGTGTCCGTAGCACTCCGTGGAAGGTGGGGGGTTTCGATCGGTTTCGTAGGGGCTAAAAGTCGATATCCGCATTGTGCAACAGCAGACGACAGATTCCGTTCATATACAGGAGACCTAAACAACATTGCCGATGCTAGTATCTCAGCCTGCGATTAAAGGTCATCATAACAACACCCACATTGGAAGACGACAAGACGACAGATATCGAACATGCGACGCAAGACAAGATAGTATCTCCCTGCTCCTTGCGAATCGAGGTTGTCGCCTCGTTCGCGTCTCAACCGGACCCAAAAATAAAACTAAAAATTTAATCCCTTAGGCCTTGCTGTGTTTTAATTCTCCCTCGTGCAATCACCGAATTGTGGCTCAAAAGAAGAACGTGAGTTGATCCGTTATAGTATGTCAGCATAGGTTGCCTGCCATTCGCTCATCCTGGCAAGATACGGGGCATTCATAGACCATAAGAGACCTCAAATGGTACGGCAAAAGTAATATTTTTATTAACAGCATTTTGCCAACAAAACTGCCTGTTTATTATGCGAAATTACTTGCGAAAGACATTGTAGGTTTGCGATAATATGGCCTCCCTCCTAATTTGCGCGTCTTTCCTTTCTTCTAAAGTTCGTCCCCGGTTTCATGATTATTTAAACCAATAGCGCCCTGTTTCTCTTCTGATCTGCTCCAAAGAGACGGGATGGATGACCCCATCAGCTAGTTCCAGTTTTAATATTGCCATCGCGTGTGATGTGATTACATCCTTGTCCAAGATCCGAGGTTTTCGAACTGAAAGTATATACTCGGTATTAGTCTGTGCGACCTTTTTCCACGCTTCAAGCACATTGGTATCTAGCTGCAGGTTCCAAGTTCCGCACCACTCAATCGATGTCGATCCAGGCGCTGCTAGATAACGGAATAGACTAGCGATGCCCTTCCTCCCGTTCCATATCTCCATTCTCGTCAGCTTGGGCATCCGAAGTGCTACCGTGCCAGCCGCCACTAGAAGGCTATTGGTTTCTTCATGGTTTGTGCTCGGAACCATGGTATTGGAAGTCAACGCTAGCGTTGTCAGGTTTGGCCATGTCCAATCGAGTTTGCACGCTTCGAAAACTTGGCTAGCATCGATAAAATATGAGGCGAAAAGTTTCCTGAGAGCCAAACTTTGCTTCGCGAGCAACGGACCTGATACTGAGCATGGTGTTCGAATCATCTCTGGTGGAAACGGATACCCGGTTGGAATGTCATCGGTGCAGTAGATGGTATTGTAGTCATCGTTGAAGTCTTCAAACATTGATAGAACGTCTACTTGCTGTGGTAGCGATGTAGAGAGGAGCTCTTGGTATTCTGCGGGTAGAGTGAGCTGATTAATTTCTGCATTCATACTTATGCCAGTAAATACTAGCATAGGGAAGACGGACGCTTACCTTTGTCCCAAATATACTTGGCTTGGGGATAACAGAAATGTTGGCGCCAAGGCTCAAACTGAATACTTTCGAGGTTGGGTAAGCTTTGAAGAATCTTGCTTAAAGCCCTGCCAGAAATTCTGGCCCGAGTCTGGCGCCTTATAATGAAATGCTTCACAGATTTCACAAGAGGAAGTTGTTGGTCGAAGCCGGGAGACAAGACACAGCGAAAGAGCCTGCATATCGACGCCAAATCTAGGGGTGTTGTTCGTTGGCCATCTCTCCAACCATGACCTATATCTGTCATGATGGGACGATAATGATCAAATTTCCAATCTGTGTCTGGCCGGGTGTTAAAGTAGAGATCTGAGATGAAATGGTGTTGTGTGTCGCTTGGAGAGCTTGCGCTTATTTCCAACGTTAGGCCTTTATCTTCGTTGAATGGTGCACTTGCGTCACCACCAGTACTCAGTATTTGGAAGAGTGTCAAAATAGCAGTCTCCATGTACTGGTTGTTAGTCTCGTCGTGGTTTTGTGGCACTCCAAATTCAATACACGTAGGGCAGTCATATTTCGAAAGGTCGATATTGAGCCAAACGTATTCGATTAATTGCCGCTGGCGGCCGGCAAGTCGACTTAGACCACCAAGCTGTGATTGAGAAAGGTACAGGCGCCCGTAAATTTCCTTTTCAAAGAATTGCTGCCATTGTCTGCAAACAGTGATGTAGTCTGAGAGGTAAATTGGCTGCGCTGCCCATTTTCCAAAGTGATCTCGGATGTCAATATTCTGTCGCGAACACTGGGCCAGCACCTCGAAAATCTGCAGGCGAATCTCAGTGGGCAAGTCGGACCAGGTTGCCATTTTGAAGTTCGCGTTAGATGAAAGTCGGCTAAGTGGTTGATGTTTGGATGTGCGGAGAATGTTCGTCATGTGGGAACTTTTATTTACGCCGGAATCAGACTTCGAAGGCAGGGTACAAAGTTTGCGGTGCGGTACTTCAACATTTTAGTTTTTTTCCGGACGAAGTAAAGGCCTTCTAGCTTTACCAGCAATCAGGTATATTCGTAAGACTGCTCGTGGCCTCAGGTGATGAATTTGATCCAAAGCCAATAACTATGATAATTTTGTCATTGCCCCGGGTCCGCGTAAGATCCGAAAACCACACAGTTCCTAAAGGTAGCATTCAAGAGCCCACACTATTCAACCACTGATCAGTTATCACCTTGGAAGCTTATTATAGTTTTTGAGGCTGTACTGGAACTGCCGGCGCCTGCTTAAATGATGTGGTTAAATTCAATACCCATCTCACCGATATAGGCGGTACAGAGAGGACCGCGGAAAATTGCGTTCGTGAACGTGTAAAAACAGCATTTGACGCCGGAAGTGACAGGAACAGTTCCAAATATTTTGTTTTGAAGAATTTGGACAGATTCCATGGATTGGCGAGGAGCTTCCAATGTCGAAGGAATAATTAAGAAATATCGCTTCCAATGGTACCTGTAAAGCTGCGTGCTCTGGGCTACATAAGATAAGGGTATTCAAGGCTGCCAGAGATGGAAGGAGACAGCAAGAGATGGCCGTCTACGGCTTCAACATTGCCAGGCGGGCGTCAGCAGCGGCCTAAGAGGCCTACGTGCGGTGCTTGGTCATCGCTATTATGAGCTATTATTAGCTGTTAATATTATAAGCTATTATTATCCCATACTTATTTCGTACGTATTGATTTCTTATTGTTGGATGAGTCCGCTGACGATTTGAACTGTTCACAGAATCAGCCTTAACCGTGCCGCCACATTATTTCAACATTCTTTATCCAACCCAAGTCGAATACGTGGTTGCCCCGGGCAACCACGGTCGGGCTGATTGGCCGCCCACTTAGTAGCAAAATAATCCCCGGCTCCTCTTACCTACCTCCCTTCGTATATGCACTGCACTTGGACGCGACGCCGCCAAATTATTATCCCAATTTTGCTCGCAGCACTAGGATGCAGCAGTTCAGCACGTAAATAATTCGCTCATACGCCAAATCAAAAAAAAGTTGCTGATTGCTTCCCGACGAATTAC
Source organism: Lecanicillium sp. LEC01 (assembly GCA_002242745.2). Lineage (NCBI taxonomy): Eukaryota > Fungi > Ascomycota > Sordariomycetes > Hypocreales > Cordycipitaceae > Lecanicillium > Lecanicillium sp. LEC01. The sequence continues at coordinate 3,749 of NIWZ02000078.1, forward strand.
CATCCTCTCTGCAACACCACCAGGGACGCGTCGCTCGCCCGCCTTTCCACATGGCGACGGCTTCACCTACACCAATGGCTCCAGGCCCCGTACGAAGAAGTTCACAACGTCAGCTGCGACGCCCGCTGTCGAGAACAGCTGCCACGAGAAGCGAAACACAAGCTGCTGCGCATGCTGCTGCTGCGGCCCACGCAAAACCACAACAATCACAATACGAAGACGATAGCTCCGAAGATGAGATCCCTGTGCCTATGAAGCTCAGTGCTCTTACCAAGGCCTTGCTCAATGATGGCCCAGAGGAGGCTGGTGCACAGCAACAACACGCTTCGCCGCCCAGGACTAGACAGCAAGCTGCGGCTGCGGCTGCACCACTTCGCAAAAGTACCCGCGCGGGAAGTGCCCAGCCTAATGACGCTCGCGATGAGCGCCCATCAAGTCCAAACAGAGAGCCCAGCCCAGTTAGGAAACGACTTGTTCGCCTCAGCAACACACCACAGAGCCTGAACCAGATAGGCTCCACATCAAATCGTCGCTCAACTTCAAACTCACAACAACATGTCTCCATGCCACAACGGTCCCACGCTTCATCTCGTCAGGATAGTGTTGATAAACCCGAAGAGGTGAAAGAGGAAGAGGCAGAGGTTAATACTCCCGCACAGACTGGACGTGTTGTACGTATTGCTGCCGGATCATCTGGTAACCGCAGTCGCATTGGCTCATCTGGCCAGACATCTGGCCGTTCACACTTTGATCGCTCAATTGCCGACCGCTCAGCTGTAGAAGGCGAACACGATCAGTCCGAGGCTCCAGATACAGCTGCCAGGAATGCTGCCGCAGGGAGTGGCAGCGTCTCACGTTACCCGTCAACTAGGGTCCGCGATGAGAACGTCAACCCTCAGAGCTCGATGCGTATCAAGAGAGTTGGCAAGCTGTCTGGTAGCTTTTTGAGCGGCCCGGCACGCAGGGGCAGACGACGACAAAGCGAGGAGGACGTTGAAGCTCAGGCTGAGGCTCAAGCTGATGGTGGAAATGTCGCTCATGAACAGGATGCTCCACCCGGAGACGAACCACGACTTGCGTCGCCTCACTATACGGATGCACGTCACGAATTCAATTCTGGTAGCCCTGTTGGCGGTAGTGCCGCCCGCAGTGCTCATAGAAGGAACCCTTCCAAGATGGAAATTCGCGCAGACTCAGCAAGAGCATCTCCTCGCCTTTCAGAACAGCCTGCTCCAAAAGAGCGAAAGGATCCTGAGTCACGCATCGGCGACATTGGCCACCTGGTCTCTGTTGGCCGTCTTCAGATGCCATCAGCTAATGACCAGGAGAACGATGTCCCATTCAACCAAAAATGGGCAAAGTCTACGACAGAAGAGCCCAATAAGCCGAACCGTCAGCAGCCGATCAAGGCTGAAGTTATACCCCCTGGCAAGACGTCGCCTGACAGGAAGCCTTTAGCTGCCATCAATGGCCGGAATACACCGCTTCGACCCGCCCCGCCTCCGCCGCCGAAAATGTCTGTTCTGGAAGCTGCGACGTCCACGACTGGGGCTGCTGCTACCACCGCGACAAAGCAGCGTCGGAACATCCTAAAAGTCAACGGCAAAGTCTATACACGCCTCGACTGTCTTGGACGAGGCGGCACCAGTAAAGTGTATCGTGTCATGGCCGAAAATGGCACGATGATGGCTCTGAAGCGTGTGTCCCTTGAGAATGCGGACGAGGCAACAATAAGAGGTTACAAGGGCGAGATTGACTTGCTGGAGAAACTTACCGGTGTTGACCGTGTGGTAAACCTGTACGCACATGAACTGAATACCGAAAAGCAAATGCTCAGCTTGGTATGTATATGATATTTCTGCCAATCAAGCAAACGACTAACAACGACTAGGTCATGGAGATGGGTGAACGTGACTTGCAAGGAGTCATGGGACAACACCAGAACCCGGAAACGGCTCGACTGGATCCTGTATTTATTCGCCATTACTGGAAGGAGATGGTGGATTGTGTGCAGTGCGTGCACCAGCACGATATTGTGCACACTGACTTGAAACCTGCCAACTTTGTGCTCGTCAAGGGACGTCTCAAGCTCATTGACTTTGGCATTGCCAACGCCATCCAGACGGACGAGACTATGAACGTCCATCGCGAAGCCCAAGTTGGAACGCCAAACTATATGTCGCCCGAGTCGCTGCTGGACTCGAACAGCCCGCGCGGCGGGCGCGTTCCTGGCCGGCCAAAGCTCATGAAGATCGGCAAGGCTAGCGATGTTTGGTCTCTTGGCTGCATCTTGTACCAGATGGTCTACGGTGTGCCCCCTTTCGGCCATATTGTCAACCCGATGGCAAGATGCCAGGCTATCATTAACTGGAACCATACAATCGAATTTCCTACCCGAGCCACTGGCGGCTTCCTCGTTCCGCCTTCGCTCCTCAGGACCATGAAGCGCTGCCTCATCAGAGATCCTCACATGCGTCCTACCTGCGAGGAACTCCTGCACCACTCTGACCCGTTTCTCTACCCTGCCGAGATTGGTGAAAAGGCTCTCCCAATTGATGAAGAGCTCCTTGCACGCGTCATCCAGAGTGTGGTGACCAGGTGCAAAGAGCGCATGCCTACGGAAGCTGAAAGCGTCAATGTCTGGCCACAGGCATACTGGGCCAGCATTCGAAAGGCTGTGGTTGGCCGGACGGCATAATCTTGCCTATTGGCTCTATTTCAAATGACTTGGATACATTCATGGGGTGTAAAACACAATTGTGAATTTTGACGTTATTTTATGTATTCTGTGAATGGTGTCTGAGTCGGAGGGTCGGTTTTGATTTTTGTTTTCTTCTGCACTCAAAGCGTCCAGAATGGCGAGCATGTTCAGCCTGGAGTTACTGGGAGTCATATATTTTACTTTAAATTTTTGTTTTCGCCGCTCATTTATAGCATTATACCATTATTCAAAGCGGCAGGGGCTTTATTGTTGTTCTTATGAGGTGGATTGAGAATCAGCACACATAGCAGTTAGTAGTCACACTATGACATGACGGAAGTGGAAGCTGGAGGTTTTCCAACATTTTTAATTTTTTCCAAATATGGAAGTGCGTCTTTGAGCGTTTTTCTTTTTGAGATTATTTGCCCGCTGTTGTACACTTGAAAAAAATACGTGCTTTCTGAAATATGGTACAGCCGACTTGATGTCGGATATGATGTATCTCCTCCAAAATATCGGAGATGTTTGAACGCCTTCTCCTTTTTCTCATCCGCTGATGTTCCCTTCCCCCAGAATGTGTCCCCCTCTCCTTTACCCACTCATTTCTCCCAACTCATTCGTGCTGTTGATGTTGAGCTCCGATATACGCAGAATAGTGTAGCGATGCTTGCTCCTAGCCTGACGCTTGCGGCGCTGCCTCCTCTTCTTCTTGACCTTGATACGCATCGGCTCCGACTCAGTCCCCAGCACCGTTGCACGGCACTCAAATACCCTCTCGTCAATATGCGGCGCTCCCTTCATGGTGTAGTCGCGGCTACCAAGCACACTGGCGCGGTTCAGTCTCAGTACGTCTCCTGGTAACACGCCCGGCATGCGAAACGGTAGGCGGATGCGGTCGCCTTCTTGTACGAGGTAGGGGAACCCGTGGATGTGGACGGTGATGTAGTGACCCGGCTGGGCGGCGAGGAAGGGGAGGAGCGTCTTGGCCGAGTCGTCAATCGGCTTTGTCGGTGGTGACGGGTGGCTCTTCTTGAATGCCAGGGGACGAGCTAGGTTGTCTGTAGGGTTTGCTGAGTTTTTGGCATGTCGTTGCGGCGCGGGCTGCGCAGACTCGGGGATGGGCTCGATGATTGGAGCGGTGCTGTTGAAGGCTCGCGTGGCCATTGCTGACCATGGTTTGGATAGGAGCCCTGGCGAGGGAGCTCGTAGCTCCAATACGGAGCGTAGAAGCGCCCTACTCATTGTTACGAGCTGGCTGGCACCGTGGCGGGTTGCTGGGCAGGTTGGAGGTCTAAAAAGCAGTCGCACGACCACAGAGCCCAAGCTAAAAAGTTACAGGCCGACTGGCTGTGCTGGGTGGTTCGCGGGTACTGGCCCGGATTAGCATAGCGCCGAATTTCCGGTGGGTGCCGTCAGGTCCAGTCGTTCCTCAGCCACCCGCCTTTGCGACGGTACGTACCGCCACCTTTTTTTTTTCTTAATCGATGAAAACTCTCCACTCTCTAGATTTTTCAACTTTTGGAGGCGTTAGCGCTTGCTCATTCAACAGTCACAGCGTAATCACTGTTCGAGCAACACCGCCAGCATGGTATGTCTATTGATAATTCCGGAGATCTTATGGCTTGGTCGTCGAAGAACGTATTACTAACTGGACATGTCGCCGTATAGCCTCAGAATGAGTATATGGAGAGGTGGCGTAAGCTGCACGGCCGCCGCCTCGACCACGAAGAACGCCTGCGAAAGAAGACTGCCCGTGAGGGACACAAGGCATCGCAGGATGCACAGAACCTGCGTGGTCTCCGGGCCAAGCTGTATCAGAAGAAGCGCCACAATGAGAAGATCCAGATGAAGAAGCAAATCAAGGCGCACGAGGAGCGCAACGTCAAGACCGCCAACGAAGCCGAGCCCTCTGAGCCTATGCCCGCCTATCTGCTGGACCGCACAAATCCATCTTCCGCCAAAGCCCTCAGCAGCGCCATCAAGAACAAGCGTGCTGAAAAGGCGGCCAAGTTCAACGTTCCCCTGCCCAAGGTCCGCGGTATCAGCGAGGAGGAAATGTTCAAGGTCGTCGCGACTGGCAAGAAGGTCCAGAAGCGTGCCTGGAAGCGCATGGTTACCAAGCCTACCTTTGTCGGGCCTGATTTCACCCGTCGTAACCCCAAATATGAGCGCTTCGTCCGCCCCATGGGTCTCCGCTACAAAAAGGCCAACGTTACTCACCCCGAGCTTGGCGTCACGGTTCAACTGCCTATTATCTCCGTCAAGAAGAACCCCCAGAACCCGCTGTACACTCAGCTTGGTGTTTTGACAAAGGGTACTGTTATCGAGGTCAATGTCAGTGAACTTGGTCTTGTTACTGCCGGTGGAAAGGTTGTTTGGGGTCGCTATGCTCAGGTCACCAACAACCCTGAGAACGAGGGCTGCATCAACAGTGTTTTGCTGGTATAAAACGAAGGGATAAAACAATTTGGGGCTCTGTGTTTTTTTGCAAACTGCATGTACTGGCGTTTCGGTGTCTTGGTATCTAGGCTGGATCTCGTCGAGAGTCTCTTTTTTTCATTGAATTATTGAACGGCCTGCGAAGAAATGATGGCCCATAGATGGGAGATTTTAGCAAAAGTAGAGTATGTGTTGCGGCTGCTATCTGCTAAGCACATATATATACACAACAAATATACTAGTTATTAGCCTTATCTTGTATAACATTTTCCTCATTCTGTCCGTTGACTTCACACGTCTGGCTGATTCATGGCCAGATAGAGTTGCCCAAACAGGTACCGCAAGCGGGGGCATTCGGCGTAGGCGGGGTCCACCCATTCCCAGGCGGTGACAGCGATAAATTATTTTCTGCCCGCAAAGTGCTACCCGACTCTCTATTTGGGAACCCGACCGCAGTTAAAACGTTGTCCCGTGCAGACTTCTTACCCGGTATACTTTTTGAGCCGGTAAACCGTTTTATACTTGTCTAAGCACTTTGAAATAAACCGTTGTCACCCAATCCAACAAGATGAGCGGCGACAAGATGGAAGTCGAGCTCGCCGAGCAGAAGATCAGCTCGATGGACCACAGCGAGCAGCACTACTTCAAGAGGTTGGTTCTTTCTTCCTGGTATTCATATTGGCTGTAAAGCCTTAATCTGTGTCGCATTTACTGACTATTCTTCTTTACTATAGCTATGATCACCACGGTATGATATCCGATCCCTCGCGACACTTGTTTATCTGCTCTTGTTTATACTAACCGGGCTGGTGGCTGATCAGGCATCCACGAGGAAATGCTGGTAAGGAAACCAAACCCAACCCAATTCCTAAAATCATGATGCAGATGCTAATCATGTGTTGATTTACAGAAAGATGAAGTCCGCACGCGGTCGTACATGAACGCTATCATGCAGAATAAGCACATCTTCAAGGACAAGGTTGTCCTCGACGTTGGCTGCGGTACCGCCATTCTCTCCATGTAAGTTTTGGGACCAGTCGGTCTGCGCAAGAGTACATCAAGCTCACAAAGAAACTAGGTTCGCTGCCAAGGCTGGTGCTAAGCATGTCATTGGTGTCGACATGTCCACCATCATCTTCAAGGCCCGCGAGATTGTCGAAGCCAACGGCCTGTCCGACAAGATTACCTTGATTCAGGGCAAGATGGAGGAGATTAACCTGCCGTTCCCCAAAGTTGATATCATCATCTCCGAGTGGATGGGTTACTTCCTTCTCTATGAAAGCATGCTGGACACTGTCTTGTATGCCCGTGATACCTACCTGGAGAAGGACACTGGTCTTATCTTCCCTGACAAGGCCACCATCTTCTTCGCTGGTATCGAGGATGGCGACTATAAGGAGGAGAAGATTGAATGTGAGCATCTGTGGTGTAATGCTGCCATGTTTCTTGACTAACACGAATCTGAACAGTCTGGAATAATGTTTATGGATTCGACTACACCCCGATGAAGAGGACTGCTCTCGCTGAGCCTCTTGTCGACACGGTCGATATCAAGACTGTCGTTACGGATCCAACCCCCGTCCTCACTCTGGACCTTTACACGTGCACCACCGCCGACCTGGCTTTCCGCACCCCTTTCAACCTGGCCGTCAAGCGCGACGACTTCGTCCACGCTCTCGTCTCTTGGTTCGATATTGACTTTACCGCGTGCCATAAGCCCATTCGCTTCTCGACTGGTCCTCACACAAAGTACACTCACTGGAAGCAGACCGTCTTCTACCTCAAGGACGTCCTAACTGTCCAAGAAGGCGAGTCGATCGAGTGCAACCTTGATGTCAAGCCCAACACCAAGAACCGCCGTGATCTTGACATCAGCGTTGCCTACAAGTTTCAGACTGAGGATCTCAACCGCTCGTCTCAGGACCTCTGCGAGTACCGCATGAGCTAAATTTAGTGTTGTGCTTTTGTGGTTTTTTTTTTAATTGGTGTTGGTGGAACATGGCCTGCAGTCTCTACATCATCTGGCTGCAGCTGACGAACTGATGTTTGCGACGGTCCATGGCATATTCGGATACAAAACTACACAATTTCAACCTGCTGGTAGTGTAAGCGAGGGGTCTAGATGGCGCATAATGGAAATTTTCTGATATTGTTCATTGTTGAACAGCGATCACGAGGATACGGAATTAGACATTGGGCTGGAAAACGTGGGCATGTGGAGGACTGCTTAGGGGGTAAACAAAAAAGTGTGAATGAATAAAGTAAAGAGGCAAATCATTTATGAATGCAATTAGTTTTTTATATTTTTTTTTTGCCTTGCCTGCGATATTTTATGTTCAATGGTTAAAGTAGACAGCGGCACGTGCTTTCGCGGTGACAAGGCGTGGACGATATATTTTGGCGCACGCGACCGGACTGGACGCGTCCTGTTACCTCTCCAAACCAAACAAGAAGAACGGCGAAATTGCCGCATTTTTGGCGTACAACTTTTCAGAACGACTTGAGTTGCTTTTGATTTTGCTTTTTGCTGCTAAAAACCCGCGAGAATGGTGCCAAGTTAACGCAATCTTGCCCAGCATGGAAGACGATGCGTGTGCGAATCCCCAGCTTTTAGCGTGGGTGAAGGAATGGCTCGACCAAGCTAGAGAACGCAACTCCAAGGGAATCACCACGTACAAACATGCTTACGACTCTCTGAAAGCATGCCCTCTCACATTTGAGCACCCTGCTGAACTGCAGCAGCTCAAAGGCTTCGGGCCAAAGCTGTGCGAGCGCCTAGAGGATAAGCTGAAAAAGCACTGTCAGCAAAATGGACAGCCAATGCCAGAACATCCCCAGGCCAGAAAGGCGAGAAATAGAGCACAGCAGGAAGACGCTGGAGCGTCCGAAAAACCAAAGAAGAAGCGACAGGCCAAGGCATATGTCCCAACGTTCCGGTCTGGGCCGTATGCTATCATCATTGCGCTCTCTACTCTGCCAGAAGAGGATGGCGCTGGAATGACCAAGGCGGAGCTTATTGAAATCGCCCAAGAACACTGTGACGCGTCGTTTTCGGCACCAAGTGACCCGACAAAGTTCTACACTGCCTGGAGTTCGATGAAGACTTTGCAGCAGAAGGAGCTTGTTTACGAGCGTGGTCGGCCGCTTCGAAAGTACGCTCTTACTGATGAAGGTTGGGAGGTTGCCAAGCGCATTAGAAATGCGAACGAGGCACAAGCTGGCGAGACTTCAAATAATCAAGCGTTTGCGGGAAGGCCAGTGCTTCCGCCACCTGCTGAAAGAACGCCATCACTTTCTCCAGAACTTGCGGGGGCATCTACAGCGCCAACGGCGGCGAGTGTAGTACCAGATGGAGAATCTGTAGGAGAAGGAGATTCGCTACCCGAATTTGCCCCTATCCGATTGCTACCTGGTTCTTTTTCTGTACATTTGCTCTTGGATGTTCGCGAGGTGAGAGCCAAGACCGACCGCGATTACATGCAAGAAGAGCTCGCAAAGCAGGGCGTCAAAGCAATCATGCGGAGCTTGGAGGTGGGCGACGCTCAATGGATTGCGAAGTGCAACGATCCGTCTCTGCTTTCAAGGCATGGCGCGGAAGGGGATGAGATTGTTCTTGACTGGATTGTGGAGAGGAAGCGTCTAGACGATCTAATTGGCAGTATCAAAGATGGGAGATTTCACGAACAAAAGTTTCGCCTCAAGCGATCCGGCGCTACCAAGGTCGTCTACATTATTGAAGAAATTGCCATGGATGCAGCTGCGTATGGTCGATATGAAGAGGCAGTTCAATCTGCTATTGCTTCTACTCAAGTCGTAAATGGCTACTTTGTTAAAAGAACCGCAAAGATGGATGATACAATCAAATACTTGTCCAGGATGACAGCCATGCTGCAGCGAACATATGAACAAAAGGCGTTGCATGTCATCCCTACCAAGGTTCTCACAGCCCAAAATTACCTTCCGCTTCTGTTGCATCTACGGGAGACTGAGCCGTCAATTGGGTACTACGTCACATACCCTGCGTTTTCATCGCTTGCGTCAAAATCGGAAACAATGACTCTGAGAGACGTATTTCTTAAGATGCTAATGACCACACGCGGACTCACGGGAGAGCGTGCGCTAGAGATTCAAAAGAAATGGAAGACGCCAAATGACTTTGTCAAGGCATACAAAGCGTGCGGATCTGGCGAAGCGGGAAAGAAGAGAAAGATTGAACTTGTCTCACGGGACCTTGGCCACCTGGTCGGCAAGAAGAAGTTTTCAAAAGCACTGAGCCAGAGAATTGCAGAGATTTGGGGCGATGGCTGATTAAGGCATACTTGAATCAAGAGTATTATACATATTGCTTCGTGCTATGCTAGAAAAGGACGGATAAATAACATTTACTTATTTGCCACCCACTTGCTTGGCAACAACGCGTTCGACAAGCTTCTCGAGAAGTGGGATTGACTGAGCATCGCCCGAGCCCAGAATGCCAGCCAACGACTTTTCGGCGTACTTTGCCATCATATCAACCTCGATATTCACACTATCACCCTTACCCTTCTTGGTGAGAACGACTTTCTCCTGGGAATAGGAGATGAGCATGATCTGGAACCAACCCTCCTGGTCGTTCACTTGGGTGACCGTCAAACTTGTTCCGTCAATGGCGATGAAGCCCTTGAAGACAATGTAGCGAAGCATATCGCGGTTCTTGGGCTGAAATCGGAAGGTGATGGCATTGCCGTCCTGCTCGGCAAGGAGGATTTCAGCAGTCGTGTCGACGTGGCCTTGCACGAAATGGCCTCCCATACGAGTATCTGCGCGCACGGCAGGCTCAAGGTTGACGCGACCGTTCTCTGACAGAGCGCCAAGGTCAGTGATGCGCAGCGTCTCTGGGGCAACTCCCACATTGAAGTGATCATCCCTGAAGCCCGTTACAGTGAGACAGACACCATTGACGGCGATTGAGTCACCATCACGGCAGCCGTTGAGCAAGGAAGAGCCTTGGGGGATGGTAATGGTCATTTCGGCGCTGCCAGTGGCAGCATCCCGGGCAAGGCGGGTAATGGCTTTGGCTATGTTAACTTATGCCCGAATTATGTTTAGAAGAGTAATTACTTACTGCCAATGTCTTCTACAATTCCTGTGAACATGGTTGCGGCATGTGATTCCCAGTATAAACGTCAGAGAGAGATGGATGCGGCAGAAAAGGGTTAGTGATAAGGCTTCTCACTCGACGTATGTTGGAGAAAACACTTTGTGTGATTTCGGAACGTATAGTTGGGATTCGGTTGAATTGCACGCTTTCCGTTTACCTCGCCGCTCCGTAAGAGGTTATTATCAATCAGTCACCTGCGGCGGATGAGGACCCCGCGGTCGGGGACTGGGTAGTGAGTCTGGTCCGCCTCTTATCGATAGGCAGCTGCCCGAAATTTTAGGTCCAGTCGTCCAACCAAGCGGGACCTCCAATCATACCGCCGCATCTTTACTCGCCGTTAAAAAATTCAGAGCGCAAAGCTGCCCAATTAATACCTTTCCTAGGCGGCATACCTTTTCATAATATATACACAATGGCGCCTAGTCGATCCGACAAGAAGGAAAAGGGCTCAGGCCCTGAGACGATGCTCGCGGACGCCGAGACCCTGTTCGCAGTCGGCAACATTGACGAAGCCATCACACTCGCATTCAAGGCTCTAGAAGAGACTGGCAAGGGCGGCGACTTTGAGCTACGATCGCTAAACCTGCTGGGTCTCTTGCACGTCGAAAACGGCGACGTCGACGAGGCGCGCACTTTCTTTGAGCAGGCCATCAAGCTGGACGAAGACGGCACTGTCGACGAAAAGGTCGGCGGTGGGCCAGAGAAATTTCTGTTCCTCGCGGAGCTCAGTGAAGAAGGTGGCCAAGACACAGTCGAGTGGTTTGAGCGCGGTGCGACAGCGCTCAGAAAACAAATTCAGAACTTGGCAGCCGTTAGCAACCGCACAGAGGAGCAGGAGGTCACATACCAGGAGAAGCAGCTCAAGCTGGGCGGCGTGCTCTGCGCCGTTGCAGAGGTGTACATGACGGATCTGTCGTGGGAGGAGGACGCGGAAGCGCGGTGCGAGACGCTGATTACAGAGGCGATGATGATTGCGCCCAACTCGCCCGAGACGCTGCAGACGGTTGCCAATGTGCGCATCTCCCAGGAGCGGACGGACGAGGCCCGCACGGCGCTCAAGCATAGCATGGACCTGTGGAAGGACCTTGAGCCCGAGGACCCGGCTATCCCTGCGTTCCCGACGCGTATTGCGCTGGTGCGGCTGTTGCTAGAGACGGAGATGATGGAGGATGCGCTCGTGGTTCTGGAGCGTCTGGTCATGGATGACGATGAGAGTGTCGAGGCGTGGTATCTTGGCGGTTGGGCGCTGTACCTTGCTGGCGAGAAGCTGCGTGGGAGTGGTGGTGGTGGTGCCAAGGAGACGGAGGCGGCGGCGAATGGCAAAGGCGCAGATGATGACGCTGCGGAGAATGAGGGCTTTAAGGCGACCTGGATGTCCTCACGGCGCTGGCTGGCTCAGTGCTTGAAGCTGTATGAGGCGCAGGAGTATGAGGATGAGCGCTTGGGTGAGCATGCGGTTGAGCTGGTGCTGGATATCAACAAGACGATTGGCGAGCCGCAGGATGGTGATGACGAGTGGGTGGATGAAGAGGATGAAGAGGAAGACGAAGAGGAGGATGAGGAGATGCAAGGTTAAAATAATGGACATGACTACAATGGAAAGATTTACAAAAAGATTTTGAACGACGCTGAAAAGATTGGGTTGATATTCCAGGCATTAGATGGCGTTGCAGGTAGCTTTTTTAAATGAACATATACATAGAATAAAGAAGCATTGAACCTTAAATTACAGATGACTGAGACCAACTTCCTATGCTCTATGGTGCCAAGTTGAATCCTGGTTTCTTCACATACGCAAACACATCGGCATGCATGTCATAATCATGTCAAATGTAAGGGTCTATGTCAAGCCTCTTAATATTCCGTGTATGCATAAACCGCCACTCCCAAATGTCCCATATCATTTTCCCTTGTTCGTATCCCTCCGCGCCAGCTTTTTTATCATCTTCCACCTCGAAGCGCAAGAACTAAATGCAACGTATCACCGCCCTTGAGATCATACTCGGCCGCAGACTTGTCATCGACCCTACAGACAGTCCACACGTTAGCTTTCTTTCAAATTTATTCCAAGGATATTTATGAAATATAACATACATTTGCTTGCCGCCGTAGATTAGACGCTGCTGCACAGGCGGGATGCCTTCCTTCTCCTCGACCTTTTCCTTGATCTGGGCAACCTAGAGAAGCGTCAGCGATGAACCTCGCCATGTGATCCCTCTTTCGCGAAAGGGGAAGAAACGAACCTTGTATGAAGACTCGATGTCAAGCTCGATTTCTTTGCCGGTTAGTGTTCGCACCCTGCGCGCCGCCCGTTAGCTTTTTTTCTCCGTGCCCCGTTTTCAAAGGGTCGCATGTCGTTTGCGTCGCTTACTTGATCAACATGTTTGCGGTTGTGCAAGTGTCGGCGCTGGAGGACTGGTTCTGTAGGTCGGAATGGTGCTTCTACAGCTTCAGCTGGGTTTGGCAAACGTTTCGATCGGTGGCTACTATGGGACGTTGCGCTTGAGATGATTCCTTGGGGTGTTGGATGAGGACGTGCAGACGGGCGGTCGTGATCGTTTGTCGATGGCGTAGTGGGGTATGTATTCATGGTCCGGCGGGTACTAGAGCTTCGGGCGGCGGCTGCCTGGGTGGAGGCTTATGGATGGTGCAAATGGCGGCTTTTGACGGTAACCGTTTGATGACTACGTCTTTGAGAAAGTCAATTACTAATATGCCCATCTCAGAGAAGAGATTAGCATGATAAGAGATTTTATAGAGTAAGTTCCTGTGAAACATTTGTAAAAATCACACTCGCATGCACATGGCTTTACGAAGCATTACAAAACTTTGGATCCGTAAATTTAGTTATAATACACTCCAGGTTTTCAAAGATACAGTGGAGATTCATCTCTGGCCATAGCCGTAATTTGCAAGGCCAAGATACCCTCATTCTCATCACAGACTCTTTCACTCCTTTATTTCTTCTCCGAGTTGTCAAACACGTTCAAGCCCAGACCCTCGGCATCAAGCATCAGTCTGTTCTTGCCACCAGATTCCTGCATCTGCGCAGCAATGAGGCGGGCATTCTCAATCTTCTTCAGCTCGAGGTAGGCCTTGTTCTTCTTGACGGCCTCACCAATCAGCTCAGCGGAGCGAGCCTCACCCTGGGCCCTGACGACCATCGCCTGCTTCTCCTGGCGAGCTTTGTCGACGACAAAGGCAGCGCGCTGGGCATCTTGTTGGGCAACCTGCTTGGCTTCGACGGCAGCGGTGAATTCGGGGGAGAAAGCCAGGTGCTAATAAGAGGCATTTACGGGTTAGCTGTGTAGAACTAAATGAGCAGGTTTTCCGTCTTCAACTTACAGTAAGAGACACGTCGTCGAGAAGAATGTTGAATCGCGCAGCACGGCGAGACAGGTTCTCGCGGACAAGCTTGGCAACCATTTCTCGCTGCGTAATGAGCTGACTGGCATTGAACTGAGCAACTACGCTCTTGAGCACCTCGTTGACAATCGAAGGCAGGACACGCTCATCGTAGTCGGTGCCAAGAGTGCGGTAGATTTGCGGCAGGGCTTCGACCTGGGGCCTTGAAAGCACACGGCAGGTAATGTTGACCATCTGAAGATCCTTTGTTCCCGTCAAAGATGCAACGTTTCGGGGTCTCGCTCGCACGTCGTACACGATGGGAGTCTCGAACCAGGGAATGTTGATGTGGGTTCCTAGTTTTCATCCATTAGCAAGATTCATTCTGCTTCCATCGCGACATTGCATGCCACAATTTTACGGAGGGAAGCCCTTTTTCCTCTTTCTTACCTTCATTGTAGATATCCTTGCTCACGCCGCTTAATCTCCTGTACTTGATGGCGCGGTGACCACCATCAACGTTGAAAAGCGCATTGGAGACAAACATGGCACCGCCAATGAGAAGAGTACCACCCAACAGCGCAGCTCCGCTACCTCTCGGCAACTGAGGGCCACCGCCGCCGCGTCCGCTGCTCTGCTGCATCTGGCGCAGGCGGCGCATCGCCTCCTCCTGCCAGTTGTTCTGGCTCGACATGGCTGCGCGGCTTCGTAGTCCGACTATCGGTCACAAAGAGAGAGGGGTGTGTGCTGCAAAGGGGCAAGTGAGAATTGCCTCGACCGAGATGTCCGGACACCTGATTCACGGCTGGGCGACGTGGTTTGTTGAGATGGGATGAGGCGTGGTGAGGATGGGACGGACAGGCAGGCAGCTTGAGCGACGAAGCTTGGCTGGAGGAGAGCTGATGGGTCCGAAATTTTGGCGTCGCTGCTTCTCGTTGGCTGGGCTTCGACCATGCAGTCTAACCGGATTGGGATTGGTACGCTTCCCCAGACTTGCCAGGGAAATTAGCCGCCGACATCTCTGATGCCTTGTAATTCGAATAAATTTTTAAAAATGTTGTTGCAACTAAGTAAGCAAAATGACGATGGTCCTTTCTGATTTAGTTTTGTGGGTAAATCTCTTGGAACTGTGGCCTGCTTCCACAACCTACAATGACGGGACCTTTAAGCCAGTTCTAGTACAAGATTTGCCAAAATGAAAATAATTTTAATTACAACGAAATAAATCGAAATATTTTAAAACAAAAACTCTACCTATGACTATACATTGTCTCATGCTTATATATCCCATCTTATAAAACTGTTAAATTGCTGAGTCGTTCCTGCCCAGAGCTCGCCATCCATCATTCTTTGAACACAAGCAGTAGCGGTACGGCCTTCGTGTACAACACTGCAGCGATATGTACATAAGAAAGAAAGAAAGAAAGAAGAAGAAGAAGAAGAAGAAGTGTAACCACCAAGGTAGAGGCGGTCGATCTGGGTACAATCTGTCCAATATCTCTTCCTTTCGGGCCGCTGCCCTAGCGCCTGCCTCGTCCCAGTCGATGCGTCTTGGATAATCGATACTACTGATTACGTCTTTGGTTCTCGGGTCAAAAGCGTCATCTGGAAGCGGCTTCCGCTCCCAAATATCACGATAAATTCCTGTCCTGTCGATTGGCTCTTCCGGGTCTACTCGTGCTAGGTTATTTTCGTCTCCAAGGATGGGCAGCGGTACATCAGCTTCTTGCAGGACGTCTGCATTGCCGTACAAAAAGTCCAAGAGCTGCTTTTTCTGGGAGTCAAGAAGCTTATAATCCGATAGGTAACGTACGTATATTGTGAGTGAAAGTAGACCGCATCAGGCTACGCAGTATAGTATTAGCTTTCTTCTTTAAAACTATAATCTGCAGGAAACAACCCACGTACCTCTCCCTCTTCAGGCCGCCGCCTATCAAAAAGGGCAACACCACCAAGGATTAGGTTCTCTGCCCAACAGCCAGCCATATCTGCGGCGCCATTCGGATATCCACCAAAATCTTTGTACCATGACAGGGTAAACCAGGTTGGCAGTGGCCCGTCGAGGTGAAACTCCCAGAAAAGAGAATCGTCTTTGGGCGGGATCCACGAGGTGAAGGCATCATCCGTATGGAAAGACTGGCCCCAGTTGAGTAATTCCACAGCAATTTGGTGAACACCTCGTGAGACAAGCTCGATAAGTCGAGTGTTGAATGCGCGAGAATGAGGAGATGCCGCACGATACTGACTCAATGCCTGAAAAGGGTGATTTAGTTGTTGGATACAAGGGGGGAAAACAAAACAATAACCAAAGGAGAAAAGTCGGTGATATGTACCTGTGAGTCTAGTTTCAGTTTGGTGAGATCTTTTTGTTCACGAAATCCCTTCAACTTGTCCATGACACCAAGACAAAACTCTCGGTGCTCTTTCCAGGCAGGGTGAGCTATGGGGAGTGATCTAAACGCTGCTTTGTTTCTGCAAAGGGCCGGCACAGGGACGCCGTCGAGGATTTGCCCATAGACAATTCGAGCACTGGGTGTGTTCCAGACGTTGCTTAGAGCGCGTACAAGTATCCGCTGATGTGTTGGCTGTAGCTCTCCTATGGGCAAGACACTCTGCTGATGAGAACGGCGGGCGGCCGAGCTCTCTCCAGAATCTGGGTTAGAAGCCATAATGTGTACAAGTGTTCGGCGTATTTTAGGATCTACCCAGATGTCGAAGCATCTTTTGGAGTTGAAGAATACGCGCGACGGATGGAGGAACATGGAGTAGAAAAGACATCCCGAGGAGGCCGGAGACTACCTAAACGAATTAAGCGCCGCCGCTAATAACACTTTCGGACTTGGTTAAAGTACTCATACTTGTCACACGAGCAAATTTGACACGTCATTTTATTATTCCACAGATGGTCTTAAGTATAGAAACGAGGCACTTTTCTCCATTGGCTATATATAAGGTGGTTGCTAATACTGTAAAGACGGCACCACTTGATAGGCCCGCGATATCCTACGTCTCCAATTTCCGTTACCAATATTATCCCAATAGTAACCATGGTTAGGCCGTGCCTACTTCAGCATCTGCCCATCAACCAGAAATTCCAATCGAAATGGGAACCATCTCGCTGTGACTCTTAGGCTTCCTAGCATAGCCATTAAGCATCCTATATCCAGCCTTGCAATTCCTTCCCTCTTCCATAACACCATGCACGCCTTCAAGACACTTTGCCGCCTCCTTCATCGACTCTCCCGCCGTAACCGTGTCAGCCAGTCTCAGCTGTGTCTCACCCGCTACTTTTTCCATCTCGCATCGCAGCAACCAGCGCTCCCAGCTCCAGCCGCCCAGAATGCTGCACACACTGGCAATATTATCTGTGCTGCCCATTGTAATAGCTTCCATCTGGTGGACTTTGGCGGCCTCATCGATGGTCCCGTCTGGAAGAATCGGAGTAGGCATCTTGTGTAAGTTCCTCTTCGCGCCCATGGGCAAGCAAACCCATGTACGGCGAATGTCTTCAAATCCAGCTCGGGATAGTCGCTTCAGCCACAACTTGGAAGGGCTCGGGTCGTATCCAAGCGTCTTGAGAGTGAAGCCAAACTCGACACTCTTGGCGAGGCCGAGAGGTCCAGCGTTCATAATATCCGAGTCAAGTATCGAAAACTCCAAATATCCACCAGGCTTCAACACTCGCATGCATTCGCGTAGGCACGTTTCCCATTCGTCCTCCCCGTTTTCACCGACAAACTTGAGGATAGAATGCAGTTCGCGTGCTGAGATGAGATCAAAGTGGTTATCGGCGAACGGCAGATGACTAAACTTTCGAACGGCAACCTGACGATGGTTTGATGGGCCGCGAATATTGGCGTTGGACAGCTGGCGAATAGACTTTGTAGTGACGGTGTAAATCTTTGCATTTGGATACTGTAGTGCGCAATGCCAGGCCCAATCACAGGTAGATTTGCCACCAAGATCGAGAACGCGGGCTCGGTCGCGAGAAACTCCGCCTTTGGTCGGCGCGGCGACAGACAGTCGGGCAAGACGCTTGGTAACGGGAGCCAAAATAAGTCGACCGCCATTTAGGAATTTCATGGCCGCGACATGCCATGAGGGCATAGCCATTTGGTTCATTGCCTCTTGCTCCTTTTCTCTGCGCAGCTTTTCAGGATCATCAGTCAAGTCGAGATCGCCGCGGGCTACGTTGGCACTTAGACGTTTCTTTGCAGACTGCGGGACGACACTGAGCTGATATTTGCCAAGCAATTGGTTCACATGAGTCTCTCGTAGCCCAACCCGTTGGGCTTGAAGAAATTCAAAGCGAGGCAGCTGATGAACAAAAACGTCACATCGTTGAGAACGTACAATGTAATCCTGGAAAGCCCGATAATATGCTGATTCTTGGCGAAGAAGCTTGGAAGGAAGACGCTTTGGCTGTGCAGTTGTCGTAATAATGTGAGAGAACCTAACGACCTTCTTTTGTGAATCCCCAGCAGCGGAAGTCTGCTCAGTTTTCGTGGTGTCTTCCTTTTCTTCCTCTTCTGGGGCCTCGGCAATTGTTTGGAGAGCATCGGTATCCTCTTCATCGACACCCTTGAGGTAGGCGCGCTGTGCGAGAAGCCACAACTCCGTGCGGTCAAAATTGGAGAGGGCGGTTTCTTGTTGTTTTCGCGCATAATTTGGATCGTAGTCTGCTACTATCTCAGTCGGAGCATCCTCAGCATCAGGCGACGCGGGTTGTTCGTCGATGGCGTCTGCTTCTGCCGATGTAGGCTTTGGTGTTGGCAACGCAGGCCGGGCGGTCGGCATATCATCGGACAGATCATCTCTATGAACTTCAATGATGTGTTCAACAGGTTCAGATGACTGACTATGGATACGGTAAAAGCCTTCAGCTGAGTCGGGTCGACTGGGAACCGGAGGAACAGAGCTATCCGTGTTCCAGGGACATCGATAGAACTGTTCTGCAGTGGTTGATGTAGGTGGTGGCATTCCGTCGGGAGTCATTGTTGGTGGATGCCAAGTATTGCGCGAACGGGGAGACAGTCCAGAAAAAAAGCCGCCAGGAGACGGTATTTCTAGCTTTGTCAAGTCGGCGAGTGATTGTCGAGTAGGATTTGGCGAGTGCATTGTTCTCGAACTCTGTCCAAGAACACTAGTGATGAGGCGCAATGGCAGCTGGCGCATTTCAGTGTTGTCTCGTGTTTCCATTTGGGTGACTTCGAGAACTCCGGCAGGCTGTTCTTGCACATTGTCATCGGAGCTTGACAAGGCTTGCAGCGTAGCGAGTGCGCCTGGCTGAAGCTGAACACCGGTCCATGATTCCTCAGCTGTTGATTCCTCATTACCAATAACCGGGGTTGGCGGCGAACTCATAGCGGCAAGCTGTTCTGATGTAAGACTTCCATCAAGTGACGGAGGTGCACTGGGGACATCGCAAGACTGCTGCTGGCCCATAAATGTGATTTGCGCTGGTGACATGGGCAGTTTTGCGGAAGGAGTCAAAGGAACTGGTGAAGTAATTCGCTTTAGCTCATCAACAGCCGACCATTCGTCTTCATTGAACGAGCCATTTCGAGCCTTTGGGATAACCAAACGAATGGGCTGCTTAGAAGAAGGATTAGCAGCAGTTTTCGCCCTCGTCTTGTTGAGCGGCGCTGCGCGTTTCGGTTCCGGCAGAGCATCATCTTCCGAGTCAGATACATCGTACAAGTCCTCGAACTCGGTATTCTCAGTGGCGACGCTAGCCCGGTTCCACGGATTCGACGAGGTTGTCGGGGAGCTGCCATCAGCAGATACGGTGGACGGTGACGACGGGAGAACAGGAGCGGAGAGAAAGTTGATTCCTCGCGGTGTAGGGAAGTGGTCGCTCATAGGCGACAGCCACGCTTCGATTTTTAACTGGGAGTTATTGCCTCGCTTCGTTCCATGGTTCATTCTTTGCTGAACCATGCAGTCATCGCTGTCCTCTTCTATTATAGGATTAAGCAACCGCCGATGTCTTCCGGCCAGCGAAGACTCGACAGGTTGGTAGTTGCTTGGCGGTACGCGAAGAGCTTGAGCCATAGTGGTGGTGCGACCTTTCTATGCCGGATAGTTGTCGCAGACCGGCCGACTCTGTTCCGCACAACCAGGTAACTGTGATAAGGGACTAGTAACAAAAATTGCTGTTGTTCGTAGGCGTGAAACTCGGCGACCGGCGCTCGAGTGTTGGACAGGAAGAGAGTGACAGGTTGCCTCGGTCAACGAAGCATCTATTCATCTAGAAACACAGAAAAAAAATAAAGAAATTAATGCGCAAAAAAAGGACAGAAGAAGCGAAGATGGAGGAGACAAAGAGATGCCCGATTGGGATGAGGGGGTCTGCCAGACTTAAAGCGGCTTATACCACATTTTGAGCGGCTAGCCGTTTATCGTACTGCGAGATGACTGGCCACAAAAGTCTCTGGGTCCCTAGTTGTCCTGAGCCACGAGATGGGTTGCATGCAGATGCCGAATCCAGGTATGACAAAATCGGCGCGTACAGCTGGGGGCGAACTGGCGCCGTAACGCCTCAAGATGGTGTCGTGCATGAGAGCCTGAAATGGTGGGTTGGAGCATCCCGTTCCCAAAGGCTGTGGTGTGACCAATAGCAGGTCTTCCTTAAGCGCCGACATTGCCGTACTCAGAAACGCTTGCAACCGTATCTCTAGCCTGGTCATTCTTGGGACGAAAATCTCCATAAGGTCAGAGAAATAGGCAATGCGGCTAATTGTGCTGGAATCATGTCCCAGTCAGAACAGAAGAGGTGAGCCTCTTTGCAAGAATGGCACCGTTTCCCGTATGGTCGACCCAGTTGTACGGCATTGTAGCAGAATAGCTTTCCTGCATGTAGTATGTATGTTTTATGTTGTGTGATAGGATAGCGCGCGCCAAGCGAGCAGTTGTGGCTGCTTTTGGATTGGAGTTGAGGTGCACGGCGGTGACCCAATGAGGACAGTTCGTGGCGTTGCGGGCGGCTAATTCCCAGGTGTGAGAGGACGGTCGGGGTTGGCCAAATAGCAATGCAAGTACGGAGTAGGCATCGGGGTGGGGTTGTAACGTGCTGAATATGAAGATCAGGTGTACAAATGCGAACAGAAGCAGATAGACGATGCAAGCGATGTTGTTCTAATCTGGGGTTGGCCGCTCATTGAGAGACTGCAGCTTGCGGCTGTGCACGTACGAGTGCTTGGGTGCATGTTTTTGGGGGCCATCGTTGTAATGGCGCTGATCTGCAATACCTGTTTCGTCGATTATGGATATAGTTTGACTAGCCGCTGTGCTCCAACCCGATATGAGAGTGTTTGGAACAATGCTTTGCGAGGTTTGTAGAGCGTGGCTGCCCGCGACTGAGGCTGAGCTCCGACATGGGGGCCAGCCGCTTCGTCAGCGGGAAAAAGGCGGCTTATACGAGTACGTGCAGCGAGTCTCTTACTCCTATTATTCGTCTTCTAACAAAGGGAGGCTCGGCATTGGAGGATTTTCTGAAGGACAAAAAAAAGGGGAAATGATAGATAAACACTTTTACATGCTACTTTATTATGTTGTGCGATATTTACGTGGCAAATACATCATGGTCGATTTACTGAATTAAACATAGCCATGACAGTAACATCCAGAGAGTTAGAAAGCTGGTTTTCAACACCGCTTTCAAAGTATTGGCCTTATCTAGTCAAATTTGCTGCAAAACAGCTCCCCATATATAAACTTAACTAGCAAAATTCTGAGTTAATTATACACGGCGGCATTCTTACCTATACTCATGGTCATGTTCAACGTGAGAGGTGGATCCCTCGCCAATTTGCCCGTCAACTGAAGAGCTTCACCACAGCGGACCAGCCAGTGGGGCGGGCAAGCTGCATTTTCGCTGGCAAAATATACCTACCCCTCCAAACCCCGCGATCCGAAAGTGACGACAAGACCGTCCAACCTCCTAAAAACTTGCCGGAAATCCCTGCAAACGCATCAAACTCTGTCACAGAATGGCAGATACCGAGCACGGAGACGTGGCCACTGAGCCTCAAGGCAGAATAGTCACCTACTGCGGCGGTGCGTCCTAATCATGCATGCCACTGCCTTTTGTCATTCTTCGCAAAAAAGCTAACCCTTTTTCCTCGCCTTGCAGTTTGCACGCTTCCCCCCGAGGTACGACTTTGGACCCGACCTGGCTCTCCGACCCAAGCCATTCTTCCATGCTTATTCTATTCGATTTTGAAAACAAACAGGAGGCTAACTATTCCACCCTTCTCTTAGTATTGCGAATATGGAGGCAAAGTGAGAAAGTGCCAAGAGTGGCTAGAGGCCAACAACAAGGAGATGTACGATAGAATTTGGTCTGCAGGTGCGTCTAACCGCTTTTCCACTCCATATGCCAAATATCCTAAACAAGAAAAGCTAACAATACAATTCTTTTTTACACAATCTGCAGAAGCTCTCGAAGCTGCAACAGCCGCCCTGTCCGTCGACGCCCAGAAACGCGCCGCAAAGGACGCGCAGAAAAAGACGGCCAAGGCAGAGGCCCAAGAGGCCAAGCATGCCGATAAGCTGGCCAAAAGTGTCGTCACAATCAAGCGAATCGAGCGCAACAAGAAGAAATTTGTCACGGCCGTCATTGGTCTTGAAGCGTTTGGATTGGATCTGAAAAAGGTAAAAACTGGCTTTGTCTCCAATCGGCCGCACTTGCAATTTTGACACGCGCCGCCTGCTAACTGTCTGCTCCTCTAGTGCGCAAAGGACTTTGGCAAGAAATTTGCTACGGGCTCATCAGTCACAAAGTTGCCGTCTGGCGGCGAGGAAATCGTTGTGCAGGGTGACGTGAGTGACGAGCTGGAGGAGTTTATCCTGGAAAAATACAAGGATATTCCTGAGGACAATATTGAGTTTGTAGACGATAAGAAGAAGAAGAAGGCCGCCGCTGCCGCTGCTGCTGGTGCTGCTGGTGGTTAAGCTTATATACGCCATACAAATCAAGACACTTTTATGCATTTGTTCCCAAGATGAAAATCCAATCTCCTTGTTTACACGCCAGGAGGGCCCTTGCCCATTTGCTATGTGTCTGTTTCCCATTCATTAAAAACGCCTTTCCCATGCCTACAAACTCCGTCCCATAAAAAAAACTTGTTTTCAATTGCATAATCCAAAGACTTGTTCTTTCAAGTTCGCTTGCGGAGGACGCGTCCACTGCTGCTTGTTGTGGGCGCCGTCGCCTTCTTGGCCGTGGCCCCTTTCCTGATGCTACTCATTACTGACTTTTTGTTCGTTGCAGTGCTTGCTTTTGATGGCGCAGCTTTCCTGACAACCGTCGTCGCGCTACCCTCGCTGGTTTCACTCTGATTGCTTAGCCTACGACCCGTCCGTGTTGCGGGTCGTGAAGCTTGTTGCTTGGTAGCACCACCACCACGTCGAGTCTTTGCTGTAGTGGCCGTTGTTCCAGTTCGTGCGTTTGCAGTTGATGAGTTTGTGGCCTTTCTTGTACCTCCTGAACGAGCAGCTTTGGCCTTTTCGACCATGCTAGAGAGGACGCTCGTTGCCTTGGCGGTAGATCCGGTTCCACTCGACTTTAACGGCGATCCAGGACGGCTGAGGTATGATTTGGTTGGTGACCCCGCATTGTCGCGGTTTACAAGTCGAGAGTTCGAAGAAGTCGGCGAAAGAACCTGTGCCGGGCGAACAGGGCCTTTATCTGCTGTTGCTCCTCGTGGTCGCTTCTTTGTCCCCTCATTCTCAACATCGTTTTCCTTGTCTCCAGTAAATTCACTGGGACTCGTTAGCATATCAGCGGCGCCCGTGAGTATGTTAAGACTGCGTACTTCATGTGTCGGGGCATTCTGCCAGCTGGGTGGCCGCGGTTATTGGCCGCTGTCCGCGCGGGAACGTCCTTTGCCGGGACAGGCGGTCGCGTTGGGTTCTGCTCCTGATTGAGGTACTTGAGAAGCAAATCTCCCATTTTCATCTTTCGCAGCGATGTTGGTATACGGTTAACGCGTATCTCGACACGGGAGCGAAGGCCCTGTGCTTGTAGATGGTATTGTGCTCGCAGTCGTCTAGCTCGCTCCGTAACTAGAAGGCGCTGTCAGTAAATTTCGACTCATAACAAAAACCTTTGCCAGTGATAGATCCACTCACTTTCCAGTTGCAAGTTTTCAATCAATGTTTTCTTCTGCTGCAGTGAAATTCCCGCCTTCCTCTTCTTAATTGGGCTTCTATGGGTGGGTGTTGACGGCGCATCTTTGAGAGGAACGGCGACACCACCGCGTTGCTTCGTAGAGGCGTCAGAGCCGCCTTTCTTTGTTTTCGTAGGAGCCATGTTATAGCTTTGTAATGCTGATATAACAGCGAAATCAAAACTTGTTTGGCGAAAGCTGGGTGTGAGTTGTAGCTAGGTAGCTGTGATCGAAGTCGAGGGCAAGGTTCTGTAGCGCGTGCTGTCACTGGCTGGAGCGGCTAAAGTAAACAAACGGTTTTGCAGGAGCTTAGGGTGGTGTTAGTAAGCTGGGCAGCTGTCCAAACTCCAGACCCAGAGCCGGAGGGTAGAGGTACAAGTTGCTGGTGGGGTATCGCACGCACTTTACCTGCATTCCAGGTACAGGCTACTTTGCACCTCGAAGCTTCCGCTGTCGCTGCGACGCTAGGCTGAACAGCACTGACGACGTGCTGGACCTCTCCAATTCGAACGCTTGCTACCTTGACAACCACCCGTCATTGCCACCCAACTCATCTTCACAAGACGACCAATCTAGTTCGTCCGTCACAACAAAAATTCGCAAGCCGGAAATAGCAGGCGATAAATACAATATACCGCCGCCAGGATGGTTCTCGAGGCGGTAATGGTTGTCGTTGACAACAGCGAGAGCAGCAGAAACGGCGACTACCAACCCACACGATTCGATTCACAAGTCGATGCCACCAATGTCCTGTTCCAGAGCATCACGCAAGGCAACCCAGAGTCCTCTGTCGGTCTGATGAGCATGGGCGGCAAAGGCCCCGAAGTCCTCGTCACTCTGACGACTGAGCAAGGCAAGATCCTTGACGGACTGCATCGCACAAAGAAGAAGATTGGAGGCTCTTCGCACCTAAAGACGGGCATCCAAGTGGCTACGGTAAGCTGAATACACAACGTGGCAGCTTTGTCGCTCTCGCTAACCTTAGCTGTCTAAAGCTTGCCCTTAAGCACCGACAGAACCGATCGCAGCGACAACGCGTAATAGTCTTTGTCTGTTCCCCGATCGAGGAGAAGGAAAAGGACCTCACGCAACTGGCCAAGAAGATGAAGAAGGGCAACATCTCTGTTGATTTTGTTCTCTTTGGCGATCTCGATGACGATGCGACACAGAAGAAGCTCGAGGCGTTCAACGAGGCTGTCAAGGGAAGCGAGGGCTCGCATTTCGTCGTCATACCTCCTAGCAGCAAGCTGCTCAGTGACCAGCTAATTTCTAGCCCTATTCTTCTCGGTGATAATGCTGGCAGTGGCGAAGGCGGCGCAGGTGGTGGCGGTGGTGAGGAATTCGAGTTTGGCTTCGACCCCAACTTGGAGCCGGAGCTTGCTCTTGCTCTCCGCATGAGTATGGAGGAGGAGAAGGCAAGGCAAGAAAAGATGGCAAAGGAAGAAGAGGAAGCAGCGACAAAAGCATCCCTGGAAGGAATCAAAGAAGAAAACGAGGCGGGGGAGGGCAGCAGTGGTGACAAGAAGGACGGCGACGGCAAGAAGGATAACGGAGACAAGATGGATACTTCTTAAATGGGTTGGCGGAGAAATACTTGTACATTAGGCGAGGTACGAAGCAATTAGAGAATATAGAACTGCACAGTGTGTTGGTAACTCAGAACATTGATGCCGGCAACAGAACCATGAACGTCGACCAAAACAAGTCTAATTTTATATATCTGCAGCAATGCGATACGTCTAGCGGTTATTAATCTCCCTAATATATGACAACAGTTTCCGGTCAAAGAAATCACATCGCACCGGCATCTCCAACGAATAAAATGGGTTCTTCATAACATAGTCGGCGTAAAGGTCATATATCCTCCTAATAGTGACGTCGACATTGGTCTGCGTGGTGTCTGTGAATAGCAGGAACTTTGTGCCTGTCATGGTAGTGAAGCATTGCATGCGAAAGTTTTCCGTCTCGAGGACTTCAAGACCCGATGACGGTTCTGCTCTGCTAGGGATGCCGCCTGGGGGCGTAGGCGGTGGAGAGGGTGGTACGGGGTTGAGGCGTGAAGTGATGGCGTGGACACTTGTGATGGATGGGCGTTAGAAGCAGAGTTTCTCATACATTACAAGTCGCTCAAACCAGGGAATATTAAGTTGAATTGCTTACCCGTGAAACGTACCCGCCAAGACGAGATACTCGTTTGTGCTTATCTTTTGTAGGCCGCCATCGAGGAAGCTCTTGTTGTAAATTAAACCTCCCGCCTTGTTGATGATGATGAGCGCGAAGACAGTCCTGTTGGATAGAGGTTAGCGCGTGACGAGATTTTAGGGTCAAGGATTCGTACATTTCTTCAGAGAGGAGATATACACCTCAAACGCTCTTTATATAGGTAATCGGGGACTCAGATGCCGCAGCCACAGCTCATCAACGAATGAGTTGATAGTTCGGCCTTGCCAAGGAGTCGTGCGTGCTCGCGGCGAATTGCGGCGAGATCACAGGGTATTTCGATTTCTCCTGCACTATAGATCCGTTCAAAATCACAAGGGCAAATAAGAATTAGAGCTGGTCTCCTATTATAACAACCAAGCATAGAGAGAAACGGCTTGAGATGGCCAGCGGAGGTGAGCCGCGGCGACCTTGCCCACACGTTTGGCGCAAGCTGGCCGCCCCACTAAAAGCAGCCTGCTGGCCACCACTGCACCAAAGGGGCAAAGCCTCTTGCTCGCATCCGCATCCCACCTCCGATCCGCTCTTTGTCCGATTTCACCAGCTTCGCGCAATTCCTTCCTTGCCGTCGCCCAACCTCGCGCGCAACAACCGGACGTCGGAACAAACCCATCATAGACGGCGTACCAATTTGCACATCGAAGGCTTCTCTACGTTTCCTTGTGTATTCGCGCGCCAGGTCGGAGCGGATCCTGAAAGGGCTGTCTTTCGGTCGTCAAGATGTCGAACAAAACGTCACGCCCTAAGCCACCACCTCCCGGCAACGAAGAGGCTTCTGCGACGCTGAACCTTGGCGAGTTTCAGAATGTCGATACGCTTACCTTGTCGGAGACGGCGCTGGTCCTCAATGCGCTGGTTGCCAAGCGACGGAACGACCGAAAGAATGTCAATGAGACTGAGTACGCGCCCAATTCTCTGGAGAAATGACATTGAATAAAGGGCGGGGGCTTGGTACTAACTTTCGTGTGTGATAGGATGTTGAACCAGACGCTAAATTACCTGGATCATTTTTCACGATTTACGCAAAAGGAGAATGTCGAAGCTGTCGAGCGATTACTGAGTGCGCACAAGGATCTTGCAAAGTTTGAGAGAGCACAGCTTGGTATGTACTATCAGTACAACCCACATACTTTGTCTAAACGCATACTTCTGTTCGTCATATGTAACGTGAGCTTTCATTAATGCCGGCTTATAGGGTCCCTCTGCTGCGAAACCGCCGACGAAGCCAAAACGCTGATACCTTCTCTCCAAGACAAGGTCAAGGACGAGGACCTACAGGACCTGCTGGACGAAATCTCCAAGTTGCAAAATAGGTGATTCGCTTGGCAAAGATTACAGCTGTTATTTCGATTTGGTTTTGTACTTGGAGCCGGTCCTTTGGCTTTCGAACCAAAGTGTAGAGACTGTTGCGGGACTTGATTTGCATTTACTTTTCTGGCGCAAGGATAAAAATATTGGCGTTTAACATTTATCACAAAGGAAGGGAAATGTAGGTGGTTGTTTCTGAAAAGGGGATCCATACCCCCAATAACATCGACAAATATATCAAAGTATTCAAGGATAATACGGCTCGAGCCCTTCCAGTGAAAATCGTGTACAAAGAAGACGAAATGGGTATGTTAAAAGACCGTACTAAAACACTCACAGACATTGTATGCGGCCTTAAAATTCGCCTTGCTTCGAGTCTCCGTCTCGCTGTCTCGCAAGAACTACGTACTGATTCCACTGATTCACGTACGCCGGCCCACCGTCCTCGTTACGAAGGTCACTGAGCGTCGCGCGTGGGTCAACCGGGCCTGTAGGAGTCCGTTTGGCTGCAGATTCATTCGACTGCTCAGCTTTGGGTTCTGAATCTGGAGCAGCCGCTGGCAGCTCCGTGACAGCAGTGTCTACCCCGTCCATTTCGAACGTGTTGGATGGCGGCCGGTATGGGTCAAACGGTTTATCAGCGCGTCCTTTTTACAAAAGTCCCGTTAGCCAATAAATGTGTTTATTACAGACAATTGAGACAACATACCGCCAAACGGTCCAAACGGGTCACCAGAGCTGTGGTTGGCTCGTCCTGCATGGTGAGAGGAGTGGCGTGTGTTGGACAACGGCCACGGGTAGTCCTTTTCGCCCAACACCGCTTCTTGTGAGGTGGTAGTCTCTTGGTGTGTAGAGTCCGAGTACTGCGTTCCGTTTCTCTTGCGACGTCGCCACATGAAGAAGAGAATGCACAGGACAACAAAGACTATGGCGCCGCTGATGGCTATTCCCACCACTGCGCCAGTCGAGATGTCTTTGTTTCCATCGTTGCCGGGCTCACCTGGTGCAGATGAGGTTGTTGAAGGGGAAACTGCTCCTGAGGCGCCGTCTATTGCTGATGTCTGTGCTGTCTCTGGCTTCGTTGCGTTTGTTGGCGGCGTGCTGGTCGACATGCCCTGCGTGATGGTGGTGTGCATCGTGACTGTAACTGGATTGTCATTGGGGATCGTGTGTGTTATACCCGAGTCCGTCATTGTGGTTGTCGTTGTCTTTGATGTTGGAGTCTTTTCTGGAGATGACTGTGGCGGAAGAGAAGACTTTGGCTTCTCTGGCTCATCTTGCCGTTTGTTGAAGCTCGTGGTGATTGAGTTGCTCGGATAAACAGAATGATTTGACATTCTGGCGAGATCCTGCTCGTAAGGATCTATGCTTTCGTAGTTCGCAAATGTCATGCTTTATGGAAGGCCAGTTTCTAACCCGTTGAAGAGTAGGCGAGAGAAAAGTGAGCAAAACAGCCGAGGTCTAGGAAGTGCTGTAACACTAAACACGAACAACTAGATTGTTATGCGTAGGCAGCCTCATGAACAAACTCTTTCATGACGTACAATCTTCTTCAGCTGCCATGAGACTAACTGGTTAAGGATCGTTGCTGAGCCGCTGGGGCAAGGCAAAGCAAAGTTGAAAAGAGTAGACTAAGAAAGGCATGAAAGAAAAACACTGTCACATTCTGGTCAACAACAGAGGACAAGGATCATCACGGTCACCCGTCCAGCATGCATCTGAACACTGTGTGACCAAACGCAGCGGGACATGAAACAACGTGTATAACTACTCCAATTGTCGCCGAAGGTCTTCATCGAGGGAGATGATTTCATTCACTTAATAAATAATTTGCATAAGTATCTATGCTTGATGCTCTTGTCATATACTCCTAGTCAAACGCCTTTTTTCATAGAGGGGGGAAATCCGTCTTGGTCTCTGCAACATGTAAGCCACGCGGTTTCGCAACACAAACTTCGAAGCAAACCGTCCAGTCTGCGTAGCAAATCCCTGCAACTGCAGCTCAAAACGGACATGCTTCCTCGCCAAATAATGCAAGCCAAGACACAGTACAAGCAGAAAAGTGATAAAGTCATGAGCCTCAAAAAGTGAAAATTTCCAATACAAACGCCGTTCTACCTATGACACGCCACGTTGACTGGTCTATGCTAAAAAAAAAGTGTTTCATTTACATTCCAACCCGTTTTTTTGTTTCCCATCACTGTTTATCTCTTTCCTTTTTACAGCTTCTCCAACAGTAGCTTGCTACCAGTGTTGCCCACGGGCGCGTCAGCCTTCTTCTTATTCTTCTTCGCACCCTTCTCCGCTGCGGCCGCCTCGCGAGCCTCCTGGGCAGCCTTTTGCTCGGGCGTTTGTTCCGATGCTGCCTTCTCCAAAAGCTTCTTATTCTTCTTTAGCGTCTTCCTCACCGCCTCGGCTTCGGTAAAGTCGCCAGCTTCGAGAAGAGCAACGACGACAAAGGAGCTGGGGCCTGTGGCCCAGTCGACAATGTAATCTTTGATGACCGGGTACAGGATATTTGAAAAGTTGAGTGCTGGCTCAACGGGGATGATCTTGCCCTCGGTCTTGTCGAATCTGCCACCTTGGATAACAGACTTCAACATGCGTCCACCAAAGGGTGTCTTTGAGATGTGAACCTGGGGTTGCAGTTCGTCTTCGGGGACTTCCTCTTTGGGATCACCGCTGGCAGACTGCGCAACGGCCTCCAGAGCTGCCGTCTTGTCACCGGCATTGGAAAGCAGGACGTCTGCAATAAACTGGCAGCCAAAGGCGGTGCTTGTCAAATCACCCGGTGCGGCGGCGATAACCTCGAGCAAATGGGGAATCAAGGCAACAACAAGTTCCTGGCGACGAACATCTTCGTCCTTTTTCGATGTTGTCTGACGGATTTGGCGAACTTCGTTTAATAGGTCTTGCGAGAAATTTGAGCCTGGTGGGAATAGAGACTTGGACATTCCCTCAAACAAGTAGAGGAATGTTAATCTGGCAAATGGGTTGTTCACGGCGCCAACAATGTTCTGAACAACTTCTTCATGTTTCTCGCCAACCAACTCGGGGAATATCGACTTTGCCGTTAACTTGGTATCGTCAATGACGTCGTATGCAGTAAGAATGACCAGGTGGGCGTATTGGTCACCGGCCATGGTGAGGAAAGTATCCTTGTAAGTTTTTAGTAGCTGCTTGCGGTCCTTGGCACTTCCATGAGCAAACAAAAGACAGGCCAGTCTGGTGCCAGAACGGGTAAAAGCAAGATTTTTCAACAGATCGCCAGTCTCGTCTCCTTTAACAAGCTCCATAAACTCGTTGAAGTCCTCGGAGCCAGTTTCTGTAGACAGGTAATATTGGAGCATAGCATCGTGTAGCATGGTGAAGCCCGTCATCCTCTTTTGTACCAAAGCGTTAATCATGGAGATTAAACTCTTTAGGATGGTACCCCTCCTGCTAGGCTCGGCTGCCAAGATCTCCTTGAGGTCGGAAGTCGGCGCTCTGTCCTTGGTGAGCTCCTTGAGACTGAATTCAGGGCCGTACCACTCGCGCAGAAGAGTAGCCTTCTGTTCCTTGGTAGCAACCGTTCGGTAAATGTCATCGAGAATCCACGAAGCCTCGGGATGGTTGATCAACTTTCGGACCTTTCCATAAAAGTTGGGGATAACCAGGTCACGAATCTCCTCGTCGTTTTGAACCAAAAGCTTTCCAATGAGGAACTTGGCGTATCTGCTCTCCGCCAACTGCGCATATGTGCCCTCGAGTTCTCTCGCAATCATCTTCCTCTGCTCGGCAGTGGCGTACTTGATGGCAGTCTGGACAGCGCGGACGGCGTCATGCTTCAGAACAAACTCTCTCATGCGGCCGGTGATAATCTCAAAAAGCTCGGCGACCAACTTCTGACGCTCCTCCTTGGGGACATGGGATTTTCTGCGAAGCCTCTCCCATACCTTTTTGGTGCGTTGGACTTCGTCGGCGAGGGGCTTGGCAGCCTTTCGTTCGAGCGCCAGCTGCTTCTGCTTCGCATGCGACTCGCGGGAAGTTTGGCCTGGAACTGTTAGAACAGAACAAGTTTGCTTTGACAAGGGTGTAAAGTAGGTCTTACCTGGTTGAAAAGATTTGCCATTGGCTTGTGAGTCGGAACCTTTATCACCCTTTGAGGGCGCATCATCGTCGAGTGCCGCGCCTCCATCGTCAGAATCAGAGAAGCTTTCAAAGTCGTCTTCGTCCGATTCGTCCTCGACAGGTTCTGGCTTCTTGCCGCCCTGGAGCTTGGTCTTTTTCGGCATGCCGTCTGACTTTCCTTTTGTTACTGAGGCAGCCTTACGCTTGCCGCCAACTGCAGAACCCTTGGTGGCCATTTTTGTAGTTTGGTGCTGAGGATCTTGCAGAAAAGCGCCCAAGAATTGATGGCTTCACACCAATTGTGTCGCTGGCTGGCTGGCTTAGAGCCGAATGCACTGAACTTTCCAAAAATTTTGCCAATCTGCCAGGCGGTGAATAGTGCGCTAACCCAATGTGGTGGCCCGCTATTGGGACCGAACCCACACTTCTCTCTTTGGTACTTGCTTTTGAGACACCTGTACATGCATTTGCCAATGCAAGGAATTTGCCTATACGATTAAAGAGTAAATTCAAAATTCCAAAATCATAGACAGGAATATAATTCTCTTAGTTCTTGTTAGATAAATTTCCATTTGCTAATCTATCTCTATTGGTCGTTTACTCCTTCGGTCCCATTCATAAGACTTAGTGTTGGAAAGGCACTAATAGTTCGCCGGCTTCCTTAAGGAAAGGGATTCGAAGTACTGAGATAACATAGAAAGAAATTGCAGAAAAATAAGGGTCAAATTCACTTGCTTGAGAACATTGTCTGAGTACATACTTTAGTATACAACCGCATTGCTGTTCTACTGACCTACGAGAAGTATGCTTGCTCGTCAACCCCGCAAATGCCAGATAGAGACGCCGCCGCGTAGCGAGAGACAGGCCATTTTCTCAACCCCACCACCACCTGCAAAGACAGCAAGGGCCAGTCAACTACAACTAACTGCCCGAGGTCGCTCTAATCGAATCTTAAACGCCCATAAATCATCCACAAGTCGCAGATATCATAAAACATGGGACGAGAGGAACAAATAGAGGAGCGTGAAGTCCTCGACTCCATCTTTCCCGAGGAAATCACAGGTCCGCACTGCACCTTGGCCCATACTCCTCCCATCCAGAAACTCCCCAAAACTAACTCTCCAAGCAGACATTTCAGAAACCGAGTTCCAAATAACAGTCGCCCTCGACCTCCCCGACGCACCCGAAGAAGATGAACCCCCCAAATTCCTCCTCTCCGTCCGCTACCCAGAAGAATACCCCGACGAAGCCCCGCAGCTAGACATCATGACCGCGCCAGACGGCGCCTCAGTCACGGAGCACTTTAGCGTCAGCGACGACCGCGATCAGCTTCTAGCGAGCATTGTCGAAACAATTCAAGAAAACCTCGGCATGGCCATGATCTTTACCATCGTCTCGGCCCTAAAAGACGCCGCAGAGCAGCTGGTTCAGGAGCGCAAGGACGCCGTTGCGCGCGAGGTCGAGGAGCAGCGGCTGGCAGCGGAGCGGGAGGAGAACAAAAAGTTTCAGGGCACGCCTGTGACGCCTGAGACGTTTTTGAAGTGGCGCGAGGGATTCCTCCAGGAGATGAAGGAGAAGAAGCAGCGCGAGGAGGAGGAGAGGCTGCAGGAGCTGAAAAAGGTCAAGGTCAAGGAGCCGGTCAAGCTTTCCGGGAGACAGCTCTGGGAGCGTGGTCTGGCTGGAAAGGGTGATGAGGGTGATGATGACGATGAGGAGGAGGAGGGTATGCCTACTGAAGGCGTGGAGAAGCTGTCGGTTGAGGCGGCGTAGGGAAACTCTTGTGGGTTCTTGCATCAATTGGAGTTTGGGGGTAAATCTATAATTGTACATGTTTTTCTTGATTATATCGGTGGATCAACCACAGGGAATGCTATACGGCGCCCAAAAAATATGGTAGTAGAAATGCTTAAACGCTATCAATAAGTCTATACATTCATTCAGGTTCAATTGTTTAGATGATCCATTCAACAAACCCATGCGCATTCTTGCCTTCAATTCGTTGCAACTTCTGTCCATCATGTTGTACATTTGTAGTACATTTTTCCTTTCATGGGATTCATCAACGCTATGCCTCGTGGTAGTAACTTGTCAAAACATGCAAGCCAGATATCCAACTCTTTCAAATCCCGGCTTTCTCATTCTAGCTCTATCGCTTCTTAGGTCTCATGAAAATATCCACTGCTTTTCTCTTGCGAGGTGGATTTGGCGCAGGCGCTGCTGTCGCGGGAGATGCTGACGAGGATACTGCCTGCGGAGGAGGCGAAGTGCGCTCCGGTGGTGAATGTGGCGGTGGTGACGTTTGTGAGCGAGGAAGATATTGTGTAGGCGGTTTCGCTAGCTTTGTTGGAGACGGGGGTTGGGAGGTCTTGCCCGGTTCTGGTTTTAGTGGTGGCTTTGTAGTGGTGTCGGAAGGTCTCTTTGTAGGTGATGTGCTGGAGTTGCTTCCTGGTATTGTTCTGATTGAGTGTGTCTGGCTCTTGATTGGAGATATGGTAGAGCCACCGGCACGACCACCAAATTTCCGCTGCATCATGGACCCGGATGGGCGAGTAACAGGCTTGACAGGAGCCTTCGCAGTTGCTCTGGGAGGGGAAACTTTGCGTTCTAGCTTGGCTGGTCGTGCTGGCGGCGGCGGTGACGCTTCATCGTTTTCTTCATCATCAGACTCCGAGTCTGAGTCTGTAATGTACGCTGCACGCTCTTGAAACTCCTCCAGTGCGCTGGCCGGTGGTGGGCTCGGCTCTTTGGGTGGCGGCCTATACGCCGGCTGAGCAGCGATGCGCTTCTCATCAACCATGGAGGGCGGAGCCTTGCTGATTCGAGCCTGCTGCTGAGGGGGCCTCGCGTTTGGCGGGCGGATAGACTGGGACAAAGAACCCTGGATATTTCGAATTTCCTTGACTTCGCGTCGTACTTTGCGCATGACGCTGGCACCATTGACCGTCTTTGTTCGGCTACCGCCGCCAAAAGTCAATACACCAGTAGTATGATCCTTGGGAACGCGTCGCTTAGCCTTGGGCATACGCGGGAGGTGCTTCCCCTCGACAATCTTGCTGACATTCTTCTCCTTGTTCTCCTGGAGGCCGGCGAGCGCGTTGCGGAGCTTCTCCTCGCTCTCCTGCAGGGACCTGTCGTGGTCCTTTTTGTACTTTTCCCATACGCGATACCACTTGCTCTGGTTTTGAGGTTTGTATCCCTTGGCTTTGTATTCAAGGGGAAAGTCTCGTTCGATTAGGCGTAACCATATCTCGCCGGTTGAATTTTGAATCTGGGGCGAGTTGAGCTCGATCTGGCGGAGCTGATAGGCGGTTTCAATCTTGAAAAGGATATGACGGACGCTCTCATATGGTAAATAGTCGCCGACGCTTTCCAGGCCTTTGATGTTTTTGATGCACACGGCGCTTGCCAGGTCGACCAGTGACTTGGGACCCATGGCTTGTGGACTTTTGTGCGGTACAGTCCGTTGCTATAAGATATTTTATCGTGATTGAAGCTACAGGCTTGTTCTATTTCGATCGGGGTTTGTATTTTTCCAGGTCTTGTCTTCTTTGTAAAGGTTCAAGAAGGAAGGGTCGTGTCGGACTCGAAGAGGTTGGTGTGGCCGCGTCTAGTAGTCGACATGGTTGGTGCTGGATTTATATAGGAATCGATAGGAAGAAGAAGATTTGCACAGTCGGCTTAGCTGCAGGGTAATTTTTTTTTTTTTTTACAAAGTCTTTTGATAAAGCTCATGCCGTCGAAGTTGGCATTGGCTGCACGAAGCCAAGGTTGCTAAGGTGTGATGCCTGTGGGGAGTTGAAGCTGGGGTAGCACTCTATTGAGGCTATGAGGCCAGCGCGGCTACCCTACAACGGCTCGCCTGCCAGGACGTGGCTGAAGTTAGAAGTAACAAAGGTTTGTGGAATATCAAAGCTTTTTTATTTTATTTTCATTTTTTTCCTTTTCAATAGCAACAGACCACGGGTTTAATAATGGAAGGCTGTGTAATTGTTATGGGGAGCTGTAGAATTTGGTAGTGGTTCTAGAGTTAGAGCCGTAGATTTGTTATCGGCTAATATCCTCCGAATCAACCGTAGCCAATATGCGAGTTTAGGTGGGAAAAAGTAGAAAGCATGGAATTTTTGCGATAGTTTACTTATCCGTATGTTGAAAAGAACTATTTTGATTTTAGAGTTGGTGGCCAAAGTCACCCTCGGGGCATCTTATTGAAGGGTTCCATGCTTCTCCGTCTTGGCTGGTGGGCATCAGTTACTGCGAGGCTCAAGCTGGGGCGCTTAGATACGTAGGGCTGGTCCGAAGCCGACGACAGGTGCGCCTAGTAACTCTGGCAGAACCGTAGTCTACTACGTACTCTTGCACACAACTCCACACAAGCCTGGAGAATGTATTTTAAAAGACTTTTCTAAACAATTAGCTTGCGATAGAGTGCCATGTGCCTGCTGATCACTTTTTCTAGAACCAAACGATCGCCATAGTGACGGGCAGGAAGGTGCCAAAGGAGCTAGTAGCAGTGTTATGCAGACTGCAACATTTATTTGTAATTCAGCGAACTACATCTCAAGCTTGACCTGCTTGGCACACAGTAGCAATTTGAGTCTTTCTAACAAAGTACTGCACCTCTCGGTAAACTACGGAGTTATTTAGCCGCTTTTGGCGGCCATCGCAGTCGATTGGTGGTCAGCATCGACATGCATTGACCTGGTGGGCGTCATACAATCACGCCAGCATGCTCGGCAGGCAAGGTATCCTGTGGGCCGGTGTTTACTTTGTTATGCAATGAGAAGCTCCTCGGGCTGCAATATGTAGTACTCCGAGAAAAGATCATTGCGGTGGCAGCGTTGCATGCGGCGGTAATTACCGGCAATTATTACTTTTAGTGTATATAAGATCGGAGATCCTCGAGGGAGCTGGGCGCGAATGACGACACTATTGTTCCACATGTAAGCCCTAGTAGGCGGCGTGGGCTGTGGATATCGCCCGTACTACCCGTCGTCCATAGAGGTGTTGAGTTGATTGCTGACTGCCGGGATGGTGAGACTTGTACGAGTAAGATAAAGGCTGGGTCGTAAAATATACTCGTATTGATGCAACAAGACGCTCCGTGGCTAATAGTAAGCTTAGTCGATAGGCAGCGAATTTTCTGGGGCAGACCAGAACCAAGGTGTAGTATATAAGGCAGTTGCCTTTCCCCAAGATGTAAATCTTTTGATTCTCGCAAGCACCATAATTGCAAACTATTTTTTCATAATGCATCTCAGCAACGTCTTTGTAGCCTCTAGTTTGGCCACTGTTGCCTCTGCGGCTCACTCCAACCTTGACTGGTACGCCCCCCGAGTCACCCACGAGCAGGTCTGCGGACATCCTGGTGATTCCCGTCCCCAGAACTGCGATGACTTTTACAACGATGTCAAGAACGAATTGCACACAAAGGTCATGAACACCTGCAAGCAGACCTCCTGCTCTGGCTCCTTTGAGCATTACCGATACAACGTCCAAGTTGAAGCCGTCTTCCCCCCCGAGGCTAAGAGCGAGTTTGATCAGCAAATGAAGAACATTATCGACAAGATGCTCGTCCACGAAAACAAAAAAGCCATCACCGACTTTCCAATTGAGACCAAGTTCAGCATTCCTCACAAGATGATTCTCAACCGATACGGTGATGGCAACGAGAAGGGTCACTTGGAGATGACTGTCACCAAGGACGACGAGGATGGCCTGTGCGAGATCTTCAAGAAGCTTGGTACCGCTGGCAGCGTTATTCCCGAGATTGGCCCGTTCTTTGGCTTGATTAATCTTGCCGACTGCTAAATGACGTTTCTGTAGCACACATATGCTGATAGTGTGCATAGTTGTGCCAGCGGGGGGGATGTAACCATACATAGCTGCTATATACACATTTATGAGCGCATCTACGTAATGTCGTCAAATCCATACTCTGAATCTATAATGAAGTGAAATTCAAGGTTATTTTAACTTGCTCTTCTCTCTTAAATCTAACTCATTTTGCTGGCAAGTATTACTATCTTTCCATTACATATATAGAGACGGCGGTAGCCACGACAGCCAAAACATGTCCAAGATTCTGGCACAAAATCAATAACGAAGAGCCAAATGTCACAAATTATGTTAAAATGGCAATTCAATTGCTAAATCACATATGCTTTCTTTTTCTGCAAGTTAAATGCGTTGTGTCCACGGACGGACTCCGTATCCGTAGAGATATCTTACACCACTGCCATAATGGAGCAGCTGCGCCGTGTGGCTTGTGCGGCGCCTCTAACGTTAGCGTGCCCAAATGTGGCGCACGCCATCATCACTGATGTCAATCTCGCAAACCACAAGAGCAACCATCCTCACTCCGACAACCCTTGCCACCACCATCGCATAACCCTCTATCGCATTGCCAGCTAGCTCCAGCCAGTCGCTTACCTGTAACCTTAGGTGACAGATACGCCATGGCGGACGCGGAATTTGTCAAGGCAGAGCCCGAAGCGGAGCCAGCCGCGATAGACGAAGAAGAGCTCTTTGAAGACGCGGGCGACCTCGAGTTTTACGACAAGAATGCGCCCAACAACACATTCGAGACGCTGTATCTCGCGCGCATACCGCGTTACATGTGGGAGGCGTGGCAGAAACTGACCGACAGACTGGGCGACGATGACGAGATCCAAATCGGCACGCTGCGAACGTGGGAAGAGCCCAAACCGAACCAGGGCGCGACAGAGGGCAGCAGCAGTAGCGTCACCAAGCTACGCATGCTGCTTCATCCAAATTGCCCCGAACACCAGCAGCTTCCGCGGGAGTATGACCTGGACGTTCTCGACAGAGACGTGAAGAACCACTACATCTTTACGGAGGAGGACCTGCCTAGCTACAAGGCCAAGAACAAAGCTCGCCAGGCGGCTCTCGACGCCGGCATCCCTGCGCATCTGCTCAGGCAAAAAGGCCAGGACGGTGCCCCCGAGAGACGGACTTACGATCGAAGGAGCCGGTACCAGCCATATTACCGCAAGGCGATACCGAGTAAGCAACACGATGTTTTCGGGAGGGAGCCCATGGTTCGAAGGATTCGCTGCTAATGTCGTAATCAAAACAGAACGTACAAAGATTTTCGGCAAGATCCACTATGATGTTCGCGTTGAGCCCCGAGATACGCAGGAAGAAGAGCAATACCTGGCACAGCAGATATTCGATGCCGAGAACTCGAAATCAAAGCTACAAATCATCAGCAGAAACAAGGCCTCCTCCATTATTACCGCTGGCACCGCGGGTGCTGTTGGCTGGGCTGGCAACTTTATCGTAAGTTTTTCCTGCTTAGCGGTATTTATCGAGTTTGGGTGCTCACTGTTTTTCAGAAAAATACTCCCCAGCTGGCCAAGCCGAAAAAGGGCGAAGTCCTCAAGGCCGCTCGTATTCCCAAGAACCAGCTTTTGGATCTTATTTTCAACTGCTTCCGTCAGTTCCAGTATTGGTCTATGAAGGCGCTCCGACAGCGTACACACCAACCCGATTCGTATCTGCGACAAGTACTGGAAGAGGTTGCTGTCCTCAACAAGACTGGACCATTTGCCAACCACTATTGCCTCAGCGAAGCCTACAGAGACAAGGCTGGTAACGAGTCGAAGGAGGCGGCGGCAGAGGCCATCGACGATGGAGAGGACGATGAACCGGAAGAGATGGAGGATGTTGTTCTATCGTAAGCTAGTTGTCGAAGATGTGTGTCAGTTTTGGGATTTGGAGATTAGGTGTCTATAACTTATGGAAGGGAAAGGAGTTTTGGCGTCTGCAGACTAAAGTACAGCTCAAGCTGATAAACAATTCTTACAGATCGAATGAGCTTTTATTTGATATTCATACCGTATAGGACAGTATCATACGGCAGGTTCGATTTTAGGATTCTAGTGACTAAAGTCTTCATGAATATCTATAAGAAGAGTGAACTCATTCCTCTTGCGGATATCCGTACATAACCAAAGTGTAACTTGCTGCGTGTGACCTGTTATGACATATTGTTTCCTGATGAGTGATGCGGGCTGAGAATATGTCAGTCATCCTTCATCGCTCGACGACGAACTAGATACTTCAGTGGGTCACCTATAACATTAACCCGCCGCACCTCAACCATCTCCCGAGGTGTGCCCCAGAACAACATCACAGCATGAACACCTTGCGCACTCAAATTCGGAACATTTCTCAGCGGGCAATGACTTCCAAAGCGCATTTAGTGTTCGACTTTGACGGAACAATTACCAAAAAAGACACAATAGCCACCCTCGCAGAGGCGGGTATTGCCGCCCAGCGACGCCGCCACGGCTCCAATCTCAAGCCTACATGGGACCAAGTTGTGCAGGCTTACATGGCAGATTACAATGCCCACAAGACCAACTACAAGCCCGCCGAGCAAGAAAGGACGTCACTACAACAAGAAACTGCATATCTAGCGGGATTGAAGAATGCAGAAGAGGCATCGCTGGATCGTGTTGGCAGGTCTGGCATATTTGCGGGGCTGCAGGAGAGTGATTTTATGCAGTTTGGACAAGATGCGGCTCGCGACGGGGCGATCGAATTGCGGGATGGCTTTGGCAAGATTGTGCAGCTTGCGCGGGAAAAGGGATGGCGTGTCTCTGCTCTTTCGGTGAATTGGTCGCGGCAGTTCATCAGCGGTGTTCTCGGACAGCAGGATATCACGATTGTGGCGAACTCGATAGATGAGGACGGAATCATACACGGGCCTGACGAGCTGGAGGATGATAGTAGGCTGACTAGCTCGGCGGATAAGCTGCGCGTTTTGAAACAAATCTCGCATGGTGGTGAAGATGGAAGGGTTGTGTATTTTGGCGATTCGACGACGGATCTCGAGTGTCTACTTTATGATCGTGGTGTTGTAATTGCTTCTGATGCTGAGACGTCATTGATGAAGACACTGCAGAGGATAGACATGCCAGCTGCGCATGCATCAAAGCGCACGCATGAAAGATTGCAATGGGCGACTACGTTTGATGAGGTTGTTGAATTTGGTGTGCTCGAGGAATAGATGAGGTTATTGTGGTGTCGTTTCTTTGTGGCGGAACAGCACAGTTAGACTCGTTTGCGGCCGGTGGTGGATGGCAAATACCAAGAACACAGCGACATGTGCATGAACATTTTCAACAACATGCCTATAAAGTTACAGAGACGTGCGCTAAAGCTGGAAAATATGAAAGGAGACAAGGCAAGGGAACAGAAGGGAAGAGGAGTCCTTGAGAACCAGAGAACAACCACCTGAAATCACTCAGATCCCGAGATCAAACCACCATCAACCAGCGTCATCTGTTCATTCTTTGTTTTTTGTCTTTTTCAACCTGAAGAAAGAAAAAGGATCAGCAAAAATGTGCGTCTATAACCGTACAGTCTACTCCTGCAATCACAGTTACCTAACCACCCTCGTGCAGACATGCACCGGCTCAGACAGCCAACAATGCGGCGAAGGCGTCTGGCATGGCTACTATTCGCGCAGAGTCAATCGTGCCTGTCCCAGCTGCCTTGAGCGGGAGAGCATGATGGGCGAGCTGCGAGAGGGTGTGGACAGGTGCAGAGCGACGCTGGATAGGTGGATTCTTGAGGATCTGGAGGCCGAGTTGGAGGTTGAGGCTGAGTTGGATTCTTTGGAGACGCTGAATGACGAGGGCCCTGTTGAGGAAGGGTTTGAGGAGAGGAAGAAGAGGAGCTTTGAGGTTGATCAGAAGGAGGAAGAGTTGGAGAAAAATGAAAGTGGAAAGGGAAAGGAGAAGGAGGTCGAGAGTAAGTCTTCAGAGAGGTCTGCTTAAGATCTTGGATGCTTTCATGAGGCTGCGAGAAGGACTCAATTCATGTGACTCTGGACTAGGCTTTGGAGCATAGTGAGCTTTCGTTTTTAACAACTGCTATCGTGTCCACATGCGGTCTGGAAACAAGCATGTCATTCTGTTAATGGCCGAATAAGGGTTTTGGAGGTAGGTATATTGGTAGCAAATATACCTCTGGTCTTACCTGGTTAGTACCGTCCAGCTTCGTCCCCTTGAAGCAAAGCGTACCTGCGTACTGCATCCTTTTACTGAGTTATTCATTAAATAAATAGTCGACTAATTGGCCTTTAGTCTCTTTGAAACAAACAATAAAACATCGCATGTGAGGCTGCATCATTTAGGCAATGACATCTGCCAAGCCACTAAACCCTGCGGGCAACCATGAAGCTCAGCCTCCACACCTTTCTTGCACTTTAACTGGCAATATCCCAGGCTTTAAATCACAGTCTTTGTCCCAATGCAGTCTCGCCTCACTCTCACCGGGCGACCGAATGCACGCCGGTGGAGGTTGTGGTTAGATCGCACCCTGAATGTACTGATCCGCTCCACTAGTATTAATACATAGTTTAACCACCCCCAGATAAAGAAAACCATCAGACGGTTTTTTACTTTTTCCCAATCAGCAAACGTCATTGCGATTTCCTTCTATCCTTATAAAAAAGATTTCATCTATACTCGCTCTCAAATCCTACTACTCTGAGCGCTGCAGCAAACATTTCCCCAGAAAAAAAAAACAAAAAAAATGAATACCACTGAGCAACCCCATGTCCGAGAGGCACAGGCTCCATTCGACGATGGTGACGACACCTTTTCGATATCCTCACTAGACGCCACCCTGGTAGAAAAAGACGAAATTCCACGTGCCCAACTACCTCTATCCGGCTACGCAGGCACCTACAGCATCCAGCGCGACAAGTCCACGCCGGGACGCATCAACGTCGTCGCCCTGGGACCAGAGGGCACAAACACGCCACCAACAATCGTATACAGCCTGATCCAACACGGTCTCAACTCGTGGGGTGCAAGGGAAGAAGTAACGCTCCACGATGGGAATCTGAAAAAGGAAGAAGCAAGCAAAAAAGAAAACAAGGAGGATGAGGATGAGCAGAGTATTGGCGGAATCAACTTCCATCATTGGCTTAGAGATAGGTCTACGGCGATTGTGATTCGCACAAAGGAGGGGGAGACGCAGCTGCGAAACCCATTCGGTACAAATCCGTATACTAGCTTTTTTGAACTGCCTTGTTCGAAGCAGGAGATGAAGTGGATGCGCGCATCGTATGAAGATACGCAGACGCGTCTTATTCACGCTCGCAGGCGCAAGTGCGTGGATGGCGACGATAATACCGTTGCTGTGCTTCTAACGAAGCGGGTTTCGGACCCGAATTCTGTCCAGATGACGCTGTCTGTCATGAGCGACGATCTTCGCAAAGAGGATTTTGAGGCCTTGCTTTTGTCTACTGTGGTGCTCTGGATGAAGTCTGTTAAGAGGAAAGTGACGGGATCTCAGGTTCCGTATGCGGGTGGGATGGGTCCGGGACTGGGTATGGCTGCCGTGGGTTTTTGAGTTTGAAGGAACTGGGTGGGTGAAGGAGCTGGCTGTGATGGACGATGCGGCGAGAGATACACCTGTTTGAGTCTAATCAATCGTACAATACAAACTCAACGTTAAACTATAACACAACCGCCGTCTTCGTGTGCACCATCCGTCTCTGCCCTTGTGACTATTGACGGCATACAATTCACACGCTATGGCAATGCTGCGCATAACGCTGCACATCATGTCAAGGAGTTTCCTTCATGTTCTTCATCTTGAATCGACCCAGCCATCCCGTACACGATCCAAGTTAAACGCCGCACTGATCAGTGCCAAATGACTAAACGCCTGTGGCGTGTTCCCCAATTGCTCCCCGCTGCGTGCAATCTCTTCGGAAAACATGGACAAGTGGTTTGAGAAGCTCAGCATATTTTGAAAAATGTTAACGGCGCGTGAGTAGTACTTCTCCTCATAGACGCTGGCGCGCGTCATGGCTTCGACGAGCCAAAATGTACACATGCTAAAGGCACCTTCCTTACCTCCGACTCCTAAAGAAGCAAACTTAGGCATGGAACGTTATAGTATTCAAAGGGCAGAGTAATACATACCGTCGTCGGATATTTCAGTATCGTAGCGGTACACAAGTCCCGTACTGGTGAGGCCGCCCTTCTCTGGTGGCAGCAGAATTTTCTCCAATGTATTGGTGAAACGGGGGTCACACGGAGATATAAAGAATACCAGTGGTGCTATGAGGATAGACGAGTCCAGCATGGTATTGTTCTCGTAGCTCTGAACAAAGCAGTTGAGCTCGGTATTGTACCCTTCAAACCGTCAGCGGGGTCATACACGCATCCTTTGCAAGGGCTTACCTTTCTCCATGATCTCCTCACACAGACTATCTCGTGCCTCCATCCATTTTTCTCTATTAGGGCACGGAAAGCATCGCTTATCAGCAAGGCGGAGGCCACGGTCAAAGGCTACCCAGAGCATGATTTTGGAGTATGTAAAGTGCTGGACTGTATTCCGCACCTCCCAGATTGAATTATCGCGCTCTGCTTGAAGTCAGTATGTCGTTTACTGTTGTTATAGTCTCGCATACCGTCTTTTATTGTCAAAACATAGTCTTGGAT
Source organism: Lecanicillium sp. LEC01 (assembly GCA_002242745.2). Classification (NCBI taxonomy): domain Eukaryota; kingdom Fungi; phylum Ascomycota; class Sordariomycetes; order Hypocreales; family Cordycipitaceae; genus Lecanicillium; species Lecanicillium sp. LEC01. The sequence goes on from NIWZ02000078.1 coordinate 47,675, forward strand.
TGGAAGTATTAGTACATGAAGCTGACTGAAAGGGGGTGCACTTTACCCAGCAACTCTCGCACAGATCGCCACACATCCCAAGGAATGGGCTTTCCATATTTGTTATACAGGTAGATAGCATCCATCAACTCTCCATAAATATCAAACTGCTTGTGGAAGGCTGCCCCATTTCCAATTCGCACAGGCCGACTTCCACGATACCCCTCGAGGTGGTCGAGTGTTTGTTCAGGGATATCTGTTTCGCCCCGAATCGTAAACATGATGGGCAAGGCTCCGTCGGGCCCGCGGGATTTAAGAAAGCGCTCCATCATAAACTCCATGTAGGCGTTTGCTTCGGTCTTGAAACCAAGGCGAAGGAGAATATATATGGTGAAGCTCGAGTCTCGGACCCAGCAGTATCTGTAGTCCCAATTTCGGCCTCCTCCAATATGCTCTGGGACAGAAAACGTCGGTGCCGCGACGATTGCGCCAGTAGGCTCTGCGATTTTGTTAGTGAGGCACAATAGCACGCACAAAATGTCCGCCTACCGAAAGTCATCATCTTTAGAATCATCAGGCTTCGAGAGACTACCTCCATCCATCGGCCTTTGTACTTTGACTGGGCAATAAAGCTGTGCCAGAAGCTTAGCGTATCATGCTGCTGGTTGTCGAGGATTTCGGTAGTAATGGTGTCGGCAACATGATTCGTCTTGTCATCTCGTAGAATAAAAGATATCGTTTCGCCTGCCTTAATTTCAACTCTGGCAACAAGCCCCTCGCCAAGCATGCCGGGCTTCCGTTCCTTGGCAAAGGTGATGGAGGGCTGGGACCTTTCGTCGAGGCTGTCTACGGCAACATCAAGCTGCAACTTGACATCTTCGCTGTGAAATGTCGCGACCTTGCTCTCAAAGGCACCGGCACTTTGAGACTCATTGTGGACGGTAGTAACGTGGGTTTGTTCACCGTAGCCAAAGGCCGGAAAGATTTCGACATCTGAAACATGGCTTCATTAGCGTTCACCCTGAACCGGGATAGTCGAAGCTCATACCAATTGTCAGAGAGCCTCTAACGCATTCAACCCGTCGCACAAGCCATTTCTTCAGCTCTTCTTGAACACTAGTCGGTTCGCGAAACGCAGTTGGGTCGTTTCTTCTTGGAATCACCTGAGCATACTTTGGGCGAGGAAAAAAGTCAATGAGGTCGACGACTCCATCTTCGTGGATATATCTCGTCTGCAATATGCACGATGACGGAAGATAATGCTGTTTCGTAGTGCATCCCAGGCTTGGTGGGGGTGTGATACTGAAGAAGCCGCCTTTATCCTTGTCTAGAAGTCTGCAGAAGAGTGATGGCGAATCAAAGTCCGGCCTGCATGTAGTCAGAAAATCATCATCAGTCAATTGCGTCAGTAGCATTTGCGCAAGCGCAGGCATTGGCAAGCTCACCAACACATGAAATCGACACTCCCATCGATTCCAACGAGAGCGCACGTGTGCATGTTTCCAATCATGCCATATTCTTCAATTGGCAGATATCCGCCGCTCTGCTCACGGCGAGAGTGCCCTGCGTGGCTGGCGTGTAAGGGTGTTTCCATATTGTGGACTGAAGATGAGCTCATTTGGTTCAGTCGAGTTTATTCTGACTGCTAATGTTACTTTTTCACGAGAATGGATGATGCGGTTGATTTTCTGAATTGATGGGCAAACAGAAATTCTATGCAAGGGATGGAATACTGGAGGTCGGGGGTGATCTGGATCGGTGGTCAGGTGCCACCAGCTGCCCGGCGGTCCCGCCAAGCCGTCACGATGACCGGAGTGAGACGAAACCCAAGGAGGTAGTCGGTTCTCGGCAATAACAAATATCAACAACCCAAACATCATGGCATATAATGGGGCAAAGTTTTAAAATGGTTCGGCGGTCTCGGTTATTTGGAAGCTCTTAAAATATTAACATATTTGCCATCGAAAACGCCATTTTAACTGCCTTCATGCCCAAGACGAATTCTTTAAGAAAAGGTTCACTCTATACTAAAATATGTACTTTAAAACATGTATCGGAAAGTGACTGCCCTGTCTCCTTGTGCAGACAATTCTTGCACAGTGTAGTTGCGCTCAGCGCCCTCCGCCATCTTCTTTTCCCTGAAGTTGTTGTTTCGTTTATAGAAGAACATGAGGGTAAGAGTCGCCGCGACTCCCAGGCCAATAAAGCCAAGCTCGAGCGCGTGGCCAAGGATGAAGCGAGGGCTGTCCTGACTGCGGTAAAAGTTGGAAGCCATGGCCTAAATTTGGTCAGTGACTGTATTTTCTCAGTTGCAAGACTGTGGGATTGAAAGAAGACTTACACCGCCCAAGTTGCCAACGCCAATTTGAATAGCCATGCCTACGCTTCGCTTATAGCTTCCCGTTATATTGTTGGCCAACCACGCAATACAGCCTGGGAACGCAGGGTACATGGCGCAAGCTGTGATGAAGACGCCCGCATACACAACACGCGGGTCGGGGGATCCGATACACCTAGTGTTACTGGTTAGATTTGTCGAAAATGAGGGGGGAAAGGTAATAAACAGGGTCGAAACTTACATTGCCATACCCACTGCCATGAACCCAAAGAGGACAAGAATAAACGGGCTGCGTTTGCCGGCCTTGTCGGACCAGTACGCTATAATGACCGCAATAACCGATGCGGTGATGTAGATGGGGATGGTCAACAGCTGCGATGTGCTCCTAGAGTAGTTGAGGTTCCTGATAATCGTCGGCAGGAAGAGGGAAATTCCATAAAGAGGGCACACAATCTAATAAATTGCGTTAGCACTGCAAAAAAACAATAGACGACACCAACAAATGCGCTTATTCAAGCTAACGTACCCCCCAATACACAAAAATATTGACGTAGATTTGCCAGTCGCCAAAGGCCTGCCACACATAGCGCCATTGAAACTCTTCTGCCTCTGGAACCATGACTGAGCTGGCTGCCGAGGAGCCTTTGGCTGCTTGACCCTGGTATTTGAGACGGTACATGACGAACTCGCGCTCTTCTTCGGTCAGGAATCCGGCGGTCTCTGGAAAGTCGTAAAGGGCGAAAAACGCCACAACGGCGACAACAACGGTGGCGATGCCTTCGAGAATGAAAATCCATCTCCAGCCCTCTAGCCCGCCAACACCGTGCATTTTGCTAATGGCGAATGCGAGCAGACCACTAAAGGCGCCAGCGACAGAGGCAGCGGAGAAGAACATGGCTTGGCGAAGCTGAATCTCGTGGCGGCAATACCACATTGTGAGATAATACTACAGATTATTTATGTAAGTAGGATAGAACCTCGTGTTGGGGGGTGTTGTGGGCTTGACTTACTGCAACACCAGGGAAGAGACCGGCTTCTGTGACACCAAGAAAGATGCGCGTAATGAGAAGGCCGTTGAAGTTTTGTACAATACCCATCAATGTCATCACTGTGCCCCAGGCTACCATGATTGTCGGCAGCCAGCGGCTGGGACGCAACTTTTTGAGCATGAGATTCGAAGGCACCTCAAATGCCGCATAAGTGAAGAAGAAGACTGTAAGGCAGAGGTTGTATTGCGGTCCGGAAAGGTTCAAATCCTCAGCGAGGCCCTCGATTTTGGCATTGCCGATATTTCCACCTGGGAATATTTGTGAGTGGTTGATGCGGAGAGAAGACCGCGGGGGAGAATGATGGGTGACTTACGATCGAGAAAGGAAAGAAGGTAGAGCAAGGCAAGCATTGGAATTAGGCGAATGTCCATCTAGAAACAAAATGTTAGAGTCGAATTATCCTTGATAGGAGATGGCCTACCTTGCGAAGAATCTTTTTCTCATCGAGGTGCGCGAATCGGGCCGGCAGTTGGTTGGCCGCATTGGTCTCGAGGTCGGCGACGGGGGTAGCATCTTGGACGCGCTGCTCCTCAGGCTTCTCAGAAACGGTTGGGGAGCTGGACTCCATTGTAGAGAGCCGTAGTACACGGCAGCTCGCGGATTGTTGAGTGTAGCTATCAACAAAGACGGTTCTCGTGTAGGTGTTGTGAATGGGCAAATCGCAACTTCCAATTACCCCAGAATTCAAATGCGGGGGAGAGACTGGGGGTAATGTCGGCGGCAGAGACTGGGTATTTATTACGCGATGCAGAGGCACTGCGGAGCCGGTTTCGGTCAGAGGAGCCAACCCAACCCATTTCAGCGCTATTACTGCACTATTCTTGAGGCAGTTGCAGCCGCGTTTTATTGTTCACAGTGACGCAAGGCAGGCTTCGGCTGAATGGGAAGCGCGCAGGATCTTGGCGTGGGGAACAGCAGCGGACGGTGAGTAGTCCGTCCCTCTTCTTACTTGTCCTCCACACTGTCGGGGCCATCTAAAGTTGGAGATTGTTGGCGCTTCTTTTGCTTGGGTGTGCCCCGGCCTGCAGACTCGGCAGTGGGCAGATCCAGGATTTGACCGCGCCACGGGAAGGCAAGGCTATCCATAAGCATAAGAAAAGATGCGCTAGATTAGGCCCACGCCACTGTGGAACAGAAAGATGCGCCACAAAGGCCCTCGGCCGGGTTGCTGATAGGTGCATGTGTGGGGGGACCAGAAGACGGAATATAGCCTACACGTGCGCTAATAGGCGAGATGGATGGCGGCATTTCAAATTAATTTGCAGCGCTAGAGCAAGCGAGAATCACCAGGTACGCCTGTACATTCCGTCGTCATTATACATACAGTACGACGTGGGCTTGGGAAGTAGTGCGGACTCGCGACAGTGCCAGTGCTAGTTGATGCATTTCAAGTGTGGGTTTCCCTGCGATTTGTACTGTGTCCAATTTTCAAAATATATTCATCCAAGGCGATGATAAAAAGAAAAAAGGACCTGTTGGGACGCTTTGTATCCCGTATGACTCGGTAGTTATTTGACGGACAAAAGGATATAAAAGTGGACAGGTTAGGTAGAGATTGTGGGAGATGGCCAAGGCGGGGAGGGCCAAGTAATATTCAGTATAGTATGGGTGTGTCGGAGGTTTTTGTGCCCGCCTCTGCTTGACCTGGCGGCATGGGCAATGGTGACGCAAACTCCTGTGATGATCACTTGTGAGGCTGTAAATGTTGCTTGGCTGTCTGCACTAGGCGTTTGACTTGTAAGTTGAAGCTCTCGTAGCCGCAACGAGGCAGGTCATGTAGGAAGAAGCGGAACGAATAGTCATGGAGAAACAAGCGTGACAGGTATAACAACCTGCAACCAGTTTCGACTACTCGTAATTATTATTACGCTGTGCCTGTTTACTTTAACACTAATAATAGGGGTCTATTGCTAAACGCGCGCGCTACATAGATAGACACCTAGGCCCCCATTCAAGTTCGCACTTAGGCCTCGACGCCAAAGCAACAAGCAGCTGAAGCCATGTCCACAATCAAAATCCACGGTACATGCCTAATTGAATCTCGTCGTTTTAATTACAAGGACAGGAATATTAAAAAGATCTGATTATCAATCGCCAGGAAAGTCCGCAGCCGATAAAAAAGTCCGCCCAAACAAAGTCCGCAGTTCGGCGCTGGGACTGGGTCGAAAGGTGTGGGGTGTAGCATATCATTGCAGCAACTTGGAGTGCATCAGAAGTTATTGAGAGTATACCAATAAAGTGTTCTGAGCGTTGGCTATTTACATTATTTTTATTTTTATTTTTTTCCTTGTACAATAAAGTCTTGTTCTATAGTTGTAGCTATCTGGAAAGTGGTGGTTATTAAAGTTAAACTAACGCTGTTTACTTAGACATATCAGTCAAGGCCATCTAGTCGCCACTACATTGGAATAACGTCATACACGCTACGATTGTAATCTCTCATCCATACCGTCTAACCATTACTCATCACGGCGCCAAAGGTGCGCGGAGTTTACCTAAATGTAGTGGGCATGGCATGAATATATAAAGGGTTGATGAAGACCCTTGCTCAACAGTCATACCTTGTAACTCACCGAGAAAGCCGCTCCTCTCAACGATACATAGCCTCTTACTACACTCAATTCCCCGTTATGGCTCCTACAATTCTTGTCGCCGGAGCCACTGGCAATACCGGCCGAAACGTTGTTCAAACACTCTCTACGCTGCTAAGCACCGGTAAAACTTTGCCAGGTCATACGATCCTCGCTCAGACACGTTCCGCAAACAGTCCAGTAGCACAGCAGCTCGCTCAATTGCCAGGCGTACAAGTTGTGGAACAGAACTGGGTCGAATTCACGGCCGATTGGCTCCGCCAACACCAGGTGGTGAGGGCATTTATTGCATCGCACAACCAACCAAACCAATTTGCCGAAGAATCGACCTTTCATCTGGCCGCGCTTCAGGCTGGTGTTGAGTATGTTGTGCGAATCTCAACCACTGCGGCGAATGTGCGTCCGGATTACCCGGCTTATTATCCGCGGTCGCATTGGGCAATCGAGTCCATGTTAAGCTCGCCGGCTTTCAAGGCCGTTCGGTGGACTTCGCTACAGCCGAACATCTTCACTGCAATGTACCTGGCTTCTGCTGCGGAACTTGTCAAGGGTTATCGAAAGACTGGGAATCTGGATACCTTGAGGTTAATTGCGGCAGAAGATGCACCTATTGGCGTCATTGATGCCGATGATGTTGGGGCCGTAGCAGCACATCTCTTGGTGGAAAAAGACACTGATAAACACAATCAGGCAAAATATGTTCTGAATGGACCAGAGGACCTCACAGGCCGTCAAATCGTAACGATGGTTGAGGACCACATTGGCACGAAAGTGAAAAACATCCAATATAAAGACTTGTCCTTCATTGACCAGATGGCTGAGGCAAGCTCGGAAAACAAAAGCGTTATCCTTTCGATTAAGCATGCTCCCGAGACGGCGTGGGCTGGGGAGTGCACGGCTTCCACAACCAGCAAGGAAGTTTTCGAGATTGCGGCACCGAGGACTACGCCGGCAGAGACGTTCAAAGCGTTGCTGGAGGAATAGAATGAAGCAAAGTCGTGAAAGTGAAAACAGTAAATAAAGTCACATCTCACTTACAGCAAGCCAAGCGCTCCATAGATCCAACGGATAGCTCCATTGTACTCTCGAAAATCGCCTCGGGTGCCCTGTGTGTACATTATTGGCATAATATATCAGCTGCATGTGGACGGGGCCTTTTTATTCTGATTCTACGTAGCAAAAATCAATGGCGAGCGCATCTTTTGCCAGAGTTGTTACACCGTTGAACTCGGAGCTGGCGGCAATTTGGCCAACCCGGATACGACACCCGTCCCCGCGCCAGACAAGCGGTGGTCTCGACCCGGACTGGAGCTGACATAGGGCGCTAAAGAAAGTAGCTTGCTAGGACACCAATGTTCTGCATGCCAGTAGAAAAGTTACGATGGCCTTATGCAAGCGCTGCTTTTCACTTGCATAAATTTAGGCCCATGAGGTAGAAACCAAGGTATTGGAGTAAATATATTCACGTCGTGGCCCTGTTTCCATAAGACATGTACAACACCAACCGGGACTTTTGCATAACCAAGCTTGCAACTCTCTACGAGCTACTCGTACCGTCTACTCGCGGAGTAGTACTTGCACTAAATATTGTCCACACCTACTGTACGGATACACGCGGACCCTATCCTCAGTCTGCGTCGCGAACGCCACAGCGCTGCACCGCCCTTCAAAAACCCCTTAAATAATACAGGTCAGTGAACCGCCACGGCCCGCCTTAGGAGTCTGACCCTCAACGCCAATACCGTTGCCCGTCCCCTTGGGGGACATGACCCAGTAATGCAAGCCAAGGGGGCGCCACACCGCGGCAAAGGCCACAAACCCGCTGCCACAAGAAGCTTGTTCTTCCCCACATTTCATCTTGCAAGGTCTGAACTCGCGGTGGCCTGCTGGCTGGGGAGACAGATATTCGCTCGACAAAGCCCAGAACAGGCGGTGCCTGTGGTGCCTGGCGCTCTTGTTCTTATTACCCACAACGAACTGCAACTAGACTGTGCTAACTCTATGCCCTGCGCGCCAAAGCCATCCACTCCGGCCGCCAGTGAAGTGATCCAGTCGAAAACCCCCCAGGCTGCAGGAGCCTAAACCCCTGGGCTTGAGCGCCCACGACAGCGCTGGACCCGACCGGGAACTCTGGATCGAAAAGAACGGGTCTCACCATGCCTCCATCACCGTCTCCTTCTTCCTCTTTTTCTCCTTCTTCATCCAACCCTCCTCTCTTTTCTTCAGGCGCTCCCGTCGCTGCTACGGGCTCATCCAACCCGTCGTCGTCGTCCTCCTCCTCCTCCCCCTCTTCCTCGGGAGACTCAACCAATGCCCGGATCCTCAACCCCCGAGACACCTCCGAGCCAGACACTACTAGCACGCGACCTCCTCCCTCCGCTACTACCGGCTCTGCTCCCGCCGCCGGAGCTCCTTTGTCCTCGGCGCGATCCCTGCCCTCGCCTCTCGACGACATTGAAATGGCCCCCATTGCTGAACATCGTCGGCGAGCGAGCAGCATAGTGCAGCCTGCTAGCAGCTTGAGCGTCGCTGCTGGAAAGACGGCCGGCCCATCTAATCAGAACGCGTATTCAGGAACGTCGGGAAGCATCGCGGAACAAGAACAAGAGCAGGCTAGCAGCGCTCGGTTGGACCGCGACGAACGGGAGAGCTTCGGCGACGAGGATCTGCACGACGACGAGGAGGCTGGCCTCACCTCAAACGACCGGACTCGAAAACAGAAGAAGAAGCGCCGGTTGACCCGTCTCGACCAGCGCATCGCCGCCGAAAAGTCTCTTTCGATAGAGGAGCAGCGCGAAGCAGACAAGAGCGTCGTCAAGAAGCTTGTCGTCAATGCCACGCTGATTTTGCTGTGGTATATATTTTCGCTTTCAATATCACTGGTATGTACTACTTGCCAGCCCTCAGGCGCATGGACATGGTTAGTAGCATGCAATTAGCTAACAAACTCTTTCTTCTCATGCAGTACAATAAATGGATGTTTGACAAGGACCGGCTCAACTTTGCCTTTCCCCTGTTTACGACCTCGACGCACATGCTCGTCCAGTTTGGACTTGCTTCTGCCGTTCTTTACTTTGTCCCGAGACTACGCCCCTACCATGACGGCCACAAGTCCGACCGCGGAAGGTCTCGGCACGAGACAGAACCGCCCGCCAATTCGTCCTACATGACCAAGCTGTACTACCTGACACGGGTTGGACCTTGCGGTGCGGCGACTAGTTTGGATATCGGATTGGGAAATATGTCTCTAAAGTCCATTACACTCACTTTTTACAGTAAGTTCTGACACCTGCCACACCCGCCCCAATTTGCCTTGTGCCGCCGGATGCTAATTGCGTCGCCTTAGCCATGTGCAAGTCATCCTCACTTGCGTTTGTACTACTCTTTGCATTTATCTTCCATCTCGAGCCTCCCACATGGCGATTAGTTGCCATCATTGCCACCATGACGTTGGGTGTCATTCTCATGGTATCTGGTGAAGTCGAGTTTAAACTGGACGGCTTCATCCTCGTCATTTCTGCCGCGTTCTTCTCCGGCTTCCGATGGGGCTTGACGCAGCTTCTCTTGCTACGAAACCCGGCAACCTCGAACCCATTCTCTAGCATATTCTTCCTGAGCCCCATCATGTTTGTGACGCTCTTTGCCATGGCTATCCCCGTGGAAGGCTTTCATGACTTGTTTGAGGGCCTGGGAAGAATAAGTAACGAGTTTGGGACCTTTATGACCCCCGTATTCTTACTGTTTCCTGGCTGCCTCGCTTTCCTCATGATAGCATCAGAGTTTGCCTTGCTCCAGCGCACATCAGTCGTCACGCTTTCTATTGCTGGCATCTTCAAGGAGGTCATTACCATTTCAGCCGCCTCTGCCATTTTCCACGATGAGCTCACCCCCGTCAACTTTGTTGGTCTGCTGATTACCCTCGCTGCCATTATTGCATACAACTACATCAAGATTACCAAGATGCGCACCGAAGCGCAGGGCAACGTCCAAGGCGACGGCGGTGGCGGAGAAAGTGAATATTCCCTGTCGTCCAGTAACACGGCTAGCGATGCCGAAAATGACAGCACAGAAGAGACTGCCGGATTGCTGCAGCGAGAGCCCACTGCGTCTTCAGCCTCTTCTGCCAAGGTTGCAGCTGGACCAGTGAAGCCAGCATCGACCACGCTTTAACTTCCAAAACACAAAAGCATAGCGCAGAATATTTTTTTTTTAACCTTGTTACGTTGAAAACATCTACATTTACTCTACTTGAGCGATTTCAGCATCTTATTGTACGTCTATAACATCACCTTGTTACATGTCAGCATGGTTGGAGATTTCAACATACACGGAAAGTAGGCGAATGGAGTTGGGAGTCCGATTTGTTTCAGAGGGGGTTTGGTTGTGTACAACAAAACAATAAAATGTTTGCCTGTGTCCAAGACCAAGTTAGCATGAGATACCCAAATCAAGATTTCAATAGGCTTTCATCCCGTAACATTTCAATTTACGTCGCGACCTTTTTGAATTATGGTGGTATTACTTTTGTAAACCTATTATCAGTGATGAATTTCGGCTATAACACGAGTCTAACCACATTCTCCCATGAATTAACGAGAACTTTTTTGCCAAACACCAACAACGCCCAGCAGCCACGACGCAACAAATTTATAAAATGCAACTAAATCCCTTCAACCAAGTAGCCGCAGCCCATTCTTCGTCTTCTGACCAGGCTTCGTCACTCCACCGCTCTGCTTCGGCCCCAAACTCGGCTCATAGCCGCCGGCACCACCACCACCACCGCTCTTATTATTATTCCTGTTATTCCCCCTATTTCTGCCATTATTCTTCTCTTTGACATTCGTCACTTTAATCTCCGTATTCGCCTTGCGCACAACCACGGGCCTATTCTGAATATACGCCTTATTCATCGTCTTGGCCGCGTCGAAAAAATCATCTGCCCCGCTAAAGCTCACAAACCCGTACCCCTTGGACTTGTTGGTGCGCTTATCCCGCACCACGCGCGCCTTTTGCACCGTCTCCCACCGCGAAAACGCCTTGAGCAGCGCGTCGTCGTTTGTCTCGCCGCCTAGATTGCCTACGAATAGGCGCAGGTGTGCCGGGTCCCATTCTAGCAGCGAGTCGTCGCTCCATTTCTTGCCGCCGCCTTGGCGGACTACTGTTTGCTTCTTGTCTGAGTTGGGGTTTACGGCGGGGAGGTCGGGCTTGTTGTTGGTGGTGGCGGCGGCGGCGTTGGGTGCGGTTTCGGGATCGTTGGGGTCTCTTGGTTGGTAGGCGCTTTGCCATTGGGCTATTTGTGCGGCCATGTCGGCGTCGTAGTCGCCGCTGCCAGACTGCGCTGCTGCTGGGCCTGAGGAGGAGGAGGAGGCTGCTGCTGCTGATGCCGTGCCTGGTTGTGGAAACGGGTTGCGGATTTGAGGCGCTGCACCGTATGTTTGCTGCTGTCCGTATTGAGGGCTGTAGCTTTGTGGTTGAGCTTGCGCTCCGTATGAGTATGCTGATGCTGCGGCGTTGCCTGTCATTCCGCTGGCGCCCGGTGCGCCTGGGTATGCGCCATATTGCTGTTGCTGGCCATAGATTTGGCCTGGCGCCGCGTTTCGGTTCGGGTACGAGTACGCCGACGACTGGTACTGTGGCTGGGGCTGCGGTTGCTGCGGTTGCTGATGTTGGTGGTTTTGTCTCACTGACGACGGTGTAAAAGCTGGCTTGAAGCCGCTTTTGCTGGGTGGTGGTCGCGCCGGAAGCGAGCTGATGCCTGGAGGTGGAGGGTATCCCATGATGAACAAGACTGTGAGACTTGTTGGGTTTTGTTTTTTTGTAGGAAACGTACCTTTGAGCTTAATTCAGCTCAAAGTTTCTGTGTCTGTAGTCCCGCCTCTCTTCTACAGCCGTGTATTGGGCGTCTGTCGTTGAAAATCGGTTGCCACGAGTCGGATGGCGGGCGGCGTTGATGTTCCAGTCTCGGCCAAAAGATTTAAGGCAGATGCTGTCACGTGACACATGAGTCGCTATTGTTCGCGGCATATCGCGCGAGTGAGCAACAGACATGGCTGCTTTCAAGCTACAAGGCAATTTTTAGTAAGATTTTACTCCAATATTTATTAGTATCTATCTGCCAGATCTCAGTCCTATCAAAAAGGGCGGCCTATATCGTCAAATGGGCAGCTTACACCAGAAGCTTCATTGTAGATGCTGCTTTAATCATTACCAGCTCCCAGTTTTGCACTTATAACCTGGATTTGGTTCTCACATAGCTTGGTCTTGGCAGTAATGGAAGAACTTATTATCAAGATTCACGAGTATAAAAAGAAAAATGTCACGCAGCGTATCGTCCAAGATCTCGCGTCTCAAAGCCAGTACATCTGGAGTTTGGTCCACTTTTCCGCAAAGGTCTCCTATTGGCCAACATTTCCCCTAGCCTCGTCGCGACGTTTTTGGGTCCGCGCCGCGCTGCAGGGTCAAGCTTCCTCAACTCCAACTCCAAAATTGTCCATCCATCACCAAAGCTCGACCACTAGCTCCGCCGCCCGCGACTCTCGGCCAATAAAATCACGGCGTCAGCTTCCCCGATACAGGCTGTCCGCGGCCGATAGCTCGCGATTGATTGTCGATACTTTCTACCTCTTGCGTTTAGGCCGCCGCTTTCGCGCACGACAATTGCGCCTCATTCACCATGGCGCAAGACCCGAGTAGCAGCGTCCCTCAGGACTTGGTACGCATACCGGGCGCGATTTGCCGTTTCGCATACGACTCGTTATACTAACGCTGGATAGATGCCTCATGTGCACCTCGTCTCTTCCTTTCGATATCCGGCCATGGCGCGCCTCGACCTCAACGAAGTCGCCAAGTGGCTCATTGGCGCTCCTCAGATCACAAGAGACAAAGCGCCATTTGCCTGGACATATCTGGATAAGCCCGCTGACGGGACAATTCTCCTCACCTGGCAACCCTTGCAGCGTCTCAACACAAACTTTGCGACTGATGGCTTCGTTTGGGCGCCGCCGGAGCAGATATATAAGCACGATCTCGGTAACGGCCTGGTATGTTGCATATGGCTAACGGAGGGTGTACGGTGCTGACACGTTATTATAGATCCTTGAAATCTACTATCTCAAAGCTGGCTACATTCCCGGCGAACAGGTCGCCGCTCACGCGCGAAGGCGATTCCGTTTGGTTCTCGCTCAACCAAATCCAAATGTTCCCCAGCCCGACATCAGTCTCTTCCTGGTACACTATGGCCCTTCAGAACCCAACGACCGCGTCCCAATCAATATGATTCCCTACGATGAACGAGTCAATGCCATTATGCAGCAGCGCCACTTCCTTCTGCGATCTGGACAGATTCGTCGCAAGGAATTCATGTTGCATGATCGCCCCAACTGGCCATCGCTACCCGAGCTTACTCGTCAGCAAATGCCGCCTCAAATGACGCCGCGTGGTGTTCCTCAGCAGATGGCATACCCTCCCCAGCCTACGCCTGGCCCCCCTGCCAAACGCGCCCGACACGCCCAGAACCAGAGCCAGCAAGCGACTATGCCTGGCGGTGCACCCATGGAAGCTGTTGATGATGACGAAGACGTTTCGAGAGGCGACTTGTTTGACCACTTGACGCCGCGAGAAATCTCGCTCGGCCGTTACCAACAGAATCATGAGTGGATGGAAGAGATCCTTTCTTCGCCCTACAGAATGGGCCAGATTTCACCTGCTGATCTCGGTCTCGGCCTGAAAGGTGAGCTTGCCTCGTTGACGGAAGGCATCTTTGCCGCTCAAGGGGGCGAAGCCTTTAGCTCTCTACCTGAAAGGGTATACGTGGGCAAGCTGGAGCCTGATCAAGCCGATGAGTTCCGCAAGAGGATAGATGGTTATATCAAATCTACACAATCTGAAATTGAAAAGATGGAAGAATCGCACAAAGAAAATCTGGCCAAATTTAAGGAAGGATCGTTTATCAAGACCAAGGAGCGTGAGCTCAAGGGCGTGGCAGAGGCAACAGGGCCAGAACTTTGGAGAATCGAGGGCCGCATGCAGTCGACCGACAACGACAACAGTCACAAGAGCGGTGTCAAATACAGCGCTGACGAGATTGTTGGGCAAGTGGAGGCCGCTGTCGATCGAAAGATTGTAGCCAAGCCCCGCATCAGCAGGATCCAAGATGGAGGCTTCCAAGAGCCCGCGCCAGAACCTGAGCCTGAACCTGAACCGGCTGCGGCACCCCCAACAACGGCACAACCAGCGGATGGCAACATGTCTCGCCAAGCCTCTCACGCGGGCTCGCAGCGGAGCGGCGTAATGGAATCTGATCTGGATATGGGCGGCACAGCTGCAGGCCTGCTGGACCAGATGCACACAGGCTTCTCGTCAAACTCAACACCAGTCAACAACTTTCCTACACCACAGGCACAGCTCTCTGCTGGCCAGTCCAACGCTGCCACACCATCAAACTTGAACAACCCCTCGCCAGCTCCAGCTCCCCCTGCGCAGCCACCTGCTGATGTTGCCATGGGCGACACCGATGCTCCTGCAAAGGAAGAAGAAGCCCCTCGAGCGCCTGTTTCTGAAACTGCGCCGCCTGCTGAGCAAGCCGCAGATGGCGACTGGGTAGTTGTGCCCAAGGAAGGCGCCACGACAGACCCCAATGCAGGCACTTCGGAAACTCCCAAGCCCGCTCCCGGAGAAGAGAACAAACCACCCACGGCCGGCACAAAACAATCCTCAGCGGCTGCTACCCCAGCCGGCTCGGCGGCATTTGACCAAGGCGACGCGTTTAGCTCCCTCGGCGACTTGGACACAGCGGGCGATGCCCTATCCGGATTTGACGCGCCAGACATGGACGGGTCGGCTGGTGAACTTGGCGAAGGCCTCGATCTCCAGATGGATATGGAGGACTCTGCATTTGGAGACGCTTTTAGCGGTATGAACGCTTCAGGTACACCGGGCGATGGCAACAATCAGGAAATGTAAAGGCAAAGACGCGAGGTTACGGTACGATTGAAAATATTGCTTCTTCTTTTGTTTATGTGGCGCAGACTGGGCGTGAAGCTTCTGCCGATTTATGGTAGACTAGGTAAAAACGGAGGTGTTAATTACAATTTTCTTAAATACGTATGTGTATTTCTAGTATTAGGTTTCTTGACTACAGAGGAAAAGAATCTTTGAAAGGATAAACACGTCCTGAAACTTGTCAGCAGGCTTGTGTCAGAAGATATACTTGGCATCGTGACGCTCTTTTGACTTAACCAGCACACCGCGCCACTTGTTGCAGGACATTGATGAATAGGAGCATTATCCTGAGAGTGGCAGGTGGGTGTCCTGTCTGTACGCGCAACGTATGCTAAATTCACCAGAGAGGTTTCGTCCAACCTATGTATTTCTGGGGACCGACATTGACTGCGAAGTTATAGGGCTGAAAGAAGTCGGTGCACGAAGGACCGGTTAACAGGCGCCTTCATCCAGCAAGTGCCAAATAGCATGAATAATCGTATAAGAGCTTCTGCTTAGGTGAGCGACGTGATAGTTTAGAAATATGTATGTTAAGTTAATTTTATTGCGATTATATTACACCTTTTATAGTATATAAGCAATTTTTACCATGTGAACCTCCTCCCCCATTCACAGGCCTCTCAGAGCAACCAGTATGCTCGGGTGGAAATTTTACTGGGAAAAAATTTAGACTATATAAGAGACCGAAGGAGCGACAATCCACAACAGATACCGAGTAAAAACAAAGCCCTATGATCCCACAGTGTCGCTGCCACATCTTCCTCAGGTTTGTCCGTATTTGCAGGCCCAGCAGCACCTGACGTTTGACTTGCCCCGTTAGATCCGCCGGATTGTCCAACCTTTGAGTCGGCATAGTAGCCAAACTTGAAACACTGCGAGCTGTATTCCCTGACGATTCCAAAATGAATGTTCGCCTCTCTGCGGCCGGACTTTCCTGCTGGTTTGCCCAGGCAGCTACTACATGAAAAGAGTCGCTCCAGCACTGGCTCCGTACAGAAGCACTCTGCGGCAGTTCGGTTCAGGAGTAATTTGTCAAAGTAGTCTTCCATGTTCTTTGAAGCATCTACTTCATCAAACGACGTAAGACTGCATTCAGCGACTTGGTTACGAACGACGCCGCACGTATCTGTGTCGGTACATTTGGCATCGTCGCTTGCTGATGCAGTGCTGGAAGGCATGGCATCGCGCGTTGTGGATGGGTATGAAAGGGTTTCATTGACAAAGTAGCCGAATTCTAGGCAGTCGCCCTGGTATAGTTTGACAATTTCAGCGTCATTTTGCTTAGATCCACCATTGTCATCGAAACAATCCCTGCAGTCTTCGAAGCTGTCGCGCGCTGTGCTGCAGAAGCAGCTCGCCTTTTCGACGCTGTCGATAAAGTACGTCGCAGGGCCGAACGGACTATCGTTCTGCGGTCGTGTTTCAGGGTCATCGACGGAGCCAAACTCGGTAGAGAGAGGTGGAAGAGAACATTTTGACAAAAGGTCTCTGATTGAGCTGCATTTGCTGTCGCAGATGGCGTTGGTGAGCGATACGTGTAAGAGCAAGATGGTCAAGTAAAGCCAGTAATTCTCCATCTGTACGGAGATTCAAAAGACGTAATATCGTCTCGATAAGTTCAAGATATTTTCAGCTATTTTGGAATTATTTTATTTGTGTCAAGGAGGTTGCTACTAGAATTGGGAACCAATGTCATCTACATCCGTGCAACTAGTCTGCGGCTGAATTTAGGGCCATCGGGCTGAGCAGGCCTCTCGGTGAGCGCCACCGGGGAATACTAGCCAGGCATTAGTGACGCCTGGTCGCCGACTGCGTTTTCCTCCTGCTTTTGTCATGTACCGCCGCTTAGCGCGCAACTAGGAGTACGAGCCAACGGAGACAGCTCGCCGAACACCAATCACCGTCGTGCGTGAGTCGCCGGCAATAAATACTCAGCTTGGAAGGGCGTACTACTCCTATGTCTCTTCCTCCAAAATGGACCTGAATAAACTTATAGAAACCAGGGAACAAAATCATGTTGCAAAATGGGTGGACTTGGAGCAATCACGGCGAGGAGACCATACTAGTTCAGAGACAGGATATAGTACCGAGGTAGGCTTGCATCTGAGATTTCAAGTTAATCGTACTAGTATATTGTAGCTATTTCTTACCTCTATAGAAAACGTCATTCTTGGCTGTAGCACTGAATCGGACATGTTCGTCGGATGAACTGTAAGCGGTTTCAGATCATGTCAGAGGCAATCGGAAATTCGCAGCAAGTGCGCGAACGAACTTCATGCCAATGATATATCATGATACCAAACCATCGCATAAGTCTATGCAGCTTCGAAATTCCCCATGTGCATAAAGTCGTTGGCAGGTCTAAGGTCGCGCCAAGAGAGATGCATGGCCAACTTGAGACATGGGATGAGACACATCAGACCAGATCCCAGACGTAGATCAAACACTACCAAGGAAAACTCTCGCATACGTCCTCGGGCAACTAAACTTTACAAATCAGGCTTTTAATGTTAAAACAGTTTCCCATTTCTTGATTTCGCACAGGTAGCAATTTACAACTTACATCTCTTTCGTGTCAAACAGTGTTGTCGCTCTCTACTCGCTGCTGGTCGGCTCAGCGTCCACTCCTTTACTTCACTTCTGGTTTCTTCTTTCGCTCTTTTATGATACCCCGTGTTTTTTTTTTTTTCAGTATTCTACTACTTATTTAAGAAATCGACTCCGAGAAAAATGCATTTTATCAACACTTTGGCCATATTGGTCAGCGCGGTCGGGACCGCTGCGCAATTTACAAACCCAACATCGGCGAGCCGCCTTGACATTGGGCAAACTATTCAGATTCAATGGAACACAAACGGACTTCAAGCTCCATTGTCCATTTCTCTTGTCCCTGCCGGTACTGTTGTAAGACAAGATATTGTATTGCAGCAAATCGCCGGTAAGTTGTCTCGAGGATGCAGCTACAGGAAAAATCACTAACCGTTTATAAGTCAATATTGGCAATGTTGGAATCCTGACATGGTCTGCTGATCAGACAATCACTGCCTTTCCCCAGTTCGCAATGGTGATTGTCGACGCGCGATCTCGCGTAGTTGTATCAGATGCCTTTGTTATCAACTCTTTGACAAGGCAGCCGGCTCTCATCACTGAAAACGGGAAAGCTCAACCTACGGTAACTGGACCAATCAAGGTCCATGTCTCAGGCACCAACACGTTGGATAAGATGATTGAAGCTCCAAAGGAAACTAGAAAGGCTGGCAACGGCAACGGCAAGAAGAAGCAAACTGGTGGTAGGAAGAACGGACAGCAACAGAAGGGCAAGCAAGAGAAAGCAGAAAACTTGAAATGTGGCAACGATAACAACGGCGCTAAGGGCCAACAAAACAAGAATAAGAATGGGCAGGAAAAGGCAAAAGGCAAGAACAAAGACCAAAACAATGACAAAGAGGATGTAAACCAGAAAGAAGACCAGAATCAGCTTCTTCCTCTCCCAGGTCTGCCCGAAAACGGCGAAGACGCCCCTGTATCGCTGCAGCCTCTACCAAACGTGTCCGCTACCTCTACGCAAGATGAAGAAAGCGCCCCAACAACAGCCGCGCTAGAGAGTTCTTCGACTACCTCCATTGCTGATGCCTCCGCAACTCCCTCTGAGGAGGTAGAAGACAGCGAGGCTATCGAAGAAGCAAAACCTGCACGCAGCACAACTCTTCCAACGGAAGATGCCGCCCAAGCGTATGTGGCTCGCCCAGTTGAGGAGAAGACTGACTCTGTTCCTTCTCACAATGTGGCAACTACATCTGCTGAGGAAATCACCCCAGTTGGTGGTATCATTCTTCCGCCGACGTCAGCGCCGGAACCCACGGAGTTGTCGTCCAGCTCATTGGAAGCACTGCCAGGTTCAGCAATAGACGAAGAGCTTCCACAGACGCTTCAGCCACTGCCAATAGCAAGAGCTAATTTTGCCGAGCCTGCGCTTCCTCCTGCGAGTGTATCGCTCCCTGGTGGCTCATTCCGCGAAGAGCCTGCTGCAATGCTAGAGACCCCGGGATCCTTGAAGCGGCTGCCTGGCGTGGCTACAGAGTTCTCGTCCCTGAGGACTTTGCCCACCATAAGCACGTCAATCACACCTGTGCTTCCTACTTCCGAAGCGCCCCTAGTTGCTAATAAAGCGTCTCAGTCGAACGATGCGCCTGCCACAGCCGCATCTGGTCAGCTGCTGCCCAGTCTGGTACTGGTGCTTTGCGGCTTTTTGGCTTCATTTACCTTGGTTTAGAAAGATTTGAACACAGTTTTTAGAAAATTTTATTGTTATGCGAAAACTTGGTCTAATCACTTTATCGTTTATGTCGTGACTGACTGAAGAACTAACTGAAAATCCCAGAGGTATTAATAAAAAAGCCAAAACGCCCACAAAATGATAACCAACATGTGCCAATGTTATGCAGTAGACAAAAAGGAAACAAAAGACGTTATGACCTGTTCTTCTTTTATGAAGGTTCCGGGCCCCGAATGTTTCGAAACTCGCTTTGGGGGTAATTTAGCATATTTTGTGCATCCTCAAGTGGCGACATGTTATTCGCCATTGCTCTTATCAAGCTTTCCTCGCCGGTTTGGTCGCCAGAGGCTTCCCAGAAGACGGCACCGCCGAGACCCTTTTGGACGAGATACTTGGCCTTTAGAGCTGCTGTATCCGTATTGTCGTAGGAAATAAGCAGGCCACTTTCTGCGTCGTAGTTGTACGCTGCAACGAGGGTTTCATCAACAAAAACTGTTGACCCTGGCATTGGTAGCTCGTTGTACGGCCAAACATCGGACTCGCCTGAGCGTTCGCCGGCACTGACGAATTTCTGACCCATGCCCGTTGTGTTGGTAAAAGGTCTTCCGTACAGCGGCATTCCAAGGACAACCTTTTCTGGTGTTACACCGGCGGCAATGTAGTCGTCTACAGCCTGGTTGGTACTGTACTTTGTAGTGTCCATGTTGTCAGCGTCTGCGTAGACATTTGCTTGATGGCCAGTAGTGTTATCCCAAAACCCAGCATAGTCATAGGCCATCAAGTTCCAAATGTCAAGATACCGGTCCATTGCCTGGAAGTCCAGTACTTTGTAAAGAAACGGAGCCGCCGATGTAGCAGCACTGAGGACATAGTGGTACTTTTGGCCATTGCGTGCGGCGTACTCATCCAAAGCGCTGCGGGTCTCGTTGAGCAGTTGAACGTAATTCTGGGCTTCTTCCTTTGTCTTGGGGAACTCCCAATCAATGTCCACGCCATCCAAGCCCCAGCTGGCAACAAGATTGACTGCAGACTTGGCGAATCGACGGCGGCCTTCGGTGGTTTGGGTAGCGGGTTCGAATTTCCCGGCTTGAGAATAGTTTGCGCCTCCGATGGAAAGGAGAGTCTTGAGGTTGCGGTTTTTTTCCTTTAGTTTGTATAGCTGCTCAATATACCCATCGGCAGTTTCTCCACCATCTGTCTCGTCTCTTTTTTGGACAGAATTTTTGCAGGTTTTTCTTTGAAAATCTGCAACTGGATCCGACGATATACTATATCGAGTTAACAAGATGCAACTTTCGACTTTTTTTAGCATCACTTACACTTCTCCTTTGGGTGAAATATCACCAAACGCATAAAACAAATGAGTAATCTCGTTCACTGGCAGGGCCTCCAGAGTATTGTTGGGGCTCAACGATCCCCTAAGACACTTGTCATTAAATGGCAATCCCACCGAGGCAGTGCAGCGCCGTCAAGGCAATAGCACAAACGTACCAGTTTGTAAAGTAGACGACATTCTTGCGCGCAGCGCTCACCAGCACCGCCGGCTCAGGCCCCTTGCTCGCGCCTGTGCTTGGAGAGGGCACGAGAGACGTCTTGCTAGGAGACTGAAACAGCGCAACTTGCGACGGGGTCTGCATAGCTGTGGCCGATGGCTTCTGCGGGAGTCTGTCATCCTGGCTGGGTACGTTTGGGCTGATTGCCTTGACGGAAGGTCTGCCTGGTGAGTCCACCGTCGTCTTGGGGAGCTCAGACGCCCAGACAACTCTGCATGCTGCATTGTTCTCTGGGGCGGCATTGTAGTTTTGTTTGACGGGAACACTGGGGTATGAAGTTACTGTGGTGGTTGAGTAGGGGCTAGTTATGGTGGTGGTTGACGGGGTAGACTTTGCGGCGGTAGCGTCTGCAGTCTCGGTGATCCAGGCGATGGAGGTCTCTGGGCCTGCCATGTAACCTTGCTTGAAGGGAACCGTAGTTTGGCTGGCTGAGCTAGTCGATTCGAAGTAGAATTCTGGGTCTGCGACGTAATCTTCATTGATGGGAACACTTGTTTGGCTGGCAGAGCTTGCTTGACTGGCTGGACTAGTTTGGCTCGCTGAACTAGTTTGGCTGGCTGAGCTGGTTGATTCGAAGTAGTATTCTGGGTCTGCGATGTAGTCTTGGTTGGCAGGAATCTCAGTCTGGAGCGCTGAGCCAGTTGCCTCTGGCAAATCCGCAGACTCAGTTACCCAGACGACGCTGCAGGCAGCAGCAGCCTCCTCAGTTGCGCGGATTGGGGCTGCATTGGCAACACTGGCCAACAGAGGGAGCGCGGCGAGGCAGAGATGGAGCATGATGATGAGGGGTGATAAGGGATGATGCTTTGATCGCTGTAACAACGGGGACTGGATAAAACAGTCAAGAGGGTCAGGTCAACGGGGTCTGGGAAGGGGAGGGGCCTCTTTTAGTATTTGTATTGGGAAGGGAAGGGAAAGGGGCCTTGAATCGCGATGTAGTGGATCTTTACATGATATGGAGGGAAGAATATCGGCTTTCGACACTATAGGTTGAGGATTCTTCTGGAGGGTATGAATATTCGGGATTTTTAGTGTGTCGGGTACGAAATTAGAACTGTTGCATTACAGTCGCGGTGGCAGTTTATTTCCGAGGAGCGCCACTGCTCATAGTTTTCGTGATGGTGGCTGCATGGTGTCTCTCTCTCTCGGAGGAATTCCCTTGCAAGCTTTTGCAAATAGCATGTCACAGCACTCGTATAGCTGCAGCAGAATTCGACTCTTTACTCTTTTCTCTTCAAGTTAGTTACACTGGAGCATCGGATTGTTAACGGCTCAATCCACGCGTCGCGAGGATACAAGGCGGCGACACGCGACACGCGACTCTTTTGCTCATCCCCAAGAGCAGGTGGACGTCGGGCGGCGGGCCGAAAGGACGAAAAGGATTTTTGACAGTCGAGACCAGGCTCATGAAACGTAGATTCAATGTATTGTCAAGTCTATCGGAGATATTTGATAAAGTATTGAAGATGGTGGAATGTCATGTCTGATGATGGGTGCTGGAATGTAGTTGTCAGTAGCGCGGCCAGTTGTCTCAGGAACAACCCTAACCCTGATCTCATCGATCTTCGGGTGGGGGTGGTAGCCTTGGTTTGGAGCAGGTTGCATCGGCCTTTGCGCGTTTATTTAAAAGAAGTTAAGTATCAACATGAAAAGGACAAGAAGGCGACAAAAAAAAAAAAAAAAAAAAAAAAAAAAAAAGAGGGATAGACAAGGGATGGTTCGCAAATCAAATCTACAATTAAGTCTGAGGTCAAGTCATGTATGGCGAGATTTTATGTAGGCTGCAAACATCTACCCAATGTACGTAAGAGAAGGCGATGAGTGAGCAAAATGGTCGCGCGTAAATGCATTTTACATAGCCATGGAAACTATTTAAAAAAAAACACGAATTAAAAAGTGAATACGAGAAGAAAAGAAAGAGAGAGAGAGAGAGAGAGAGAGAGTCGTAGAAAGGTACATGACTCTCAGTACATGCGAGTACTAGGTAGGTATTAGTCAGTTGGCGTCAAGGTGCATCTGTATATCGTGCATGCAGCATGAGCAAGTTTGCGATAAGAACGCAGTTTGTCTCAAGAAACAGCTCGTAGTACAGGTTCCACGTGTCGGCAAAGAGAGATGCACGTTTGGCTACAAGCTGTATCGTATGACAGCGAGTACATCCCTTGACACTGAGCACATCCCTTGACACCTTGATGAGCCGCATGCCCCTGTGATACTACGAGTATACGAATACATGGCACGACAGAAACACCAGCCACATCATCACAATAATAGATGGCACCGACTAATAAAACGGCCGTTTCACCAGCGCCCCAGATGATCCCTGAGCACGGGCTGCAACGTTGAGGGTAGACTTGCCGTGTTCCGGCGACGGGGAGGGCTTATTCCCGGCCACAAGTAAGGTAAGGCGATGGATTTGCGCGTCGACGGGTGGGTGCTAGCGTTGCATGCGAGTACAGTATACCCGTTGGTTGGGACTTTGTTGCAAAAGCAAGCAAAATGACTGGACCAGGGTTGAACAATGTTCGCGTGCAGTAAGCAACTTTGGCCGCGAACGAGCGCAAAGTTTTGGTGGAGTCGAGAAATGGCGGATGCGGGATGTGGGTGAAAGGTGAGCAAGTTTTTCTCAAAACGGCAATGTTTCATCCACCCTAAACACTAAATCGAGCACTCTCATTGGCCGGGCACTGGCCGACGAACCGGGGGACTACCAAGCCTGCTCAAACCTTCTCTGCCGTTCGACGAGCGGGTTTGATGTACCTCCACAATACGAATACATACCTGTTGCTGAGGACGAATTGGCAGCGACTAGACAATTCTTAAACAGTTATGTTTGTTTTGTTTTGTTATTCTGCTCAAGTACATTTCTTCGGTTGGCTGGCTGGCTGTTACATCTCTCGTTACTAGGTAGGTACCAACGTTACAGATTCCAAGATGGATGGGAGTTAATATGTACAACAGTCTGGGGTAACATGCGCAAATCACAACGTGCCAAATACATGGACGAGGTACCTTCTTGGAAGGTAGTACTGTAGCAATCGCGCGACTAAAAAAACTTGCTCACTTAGGGTCCCTCTCCCCCAAGGCTGGCCCGCAACGTTTTCTCATCCTGACGAATTAATAAATGCGCAATTACCTTTTTTACTTTCTCATTTGCTCATTTATTGCAAAAGTTGCATCTCAGCTGAGGCGTGCATCCAATATATGTTTCGACCGTTCATCTTTGCGGCTTGGGATCGAATATAAACCTGACTTCAACCCGTCTTGACCTGGCTTCCGCACACGGAAATATACTCTCACACCACACGACGTTCTCGTCCAAGACATGATTTCTTTTCTCACCAGTGCATTGTTGATTTGAATACTTGCTGGGACAACTATATAACTTGAGATTAACTCCTCCTCCTCCTCTTCCTCCTCCTGCTCTTTCGAATTCAGCATTTACCGTCATTTCTGGCTTCATTTTCACACTAGCCAAGCGTCAAAAATGGTCCATCTGCCGCGGCACGACAGCCACGGCTCTGCCACCCCCAAGGGCCCGTTTGAGCCGCTCCTCAAGACTCCTGTCCTCTTTCACAGCTCTCGAGATGCCGGCAATTGCACACTGACACCAGAGCAATGTGCTTACAAGACGCGGTACTGGGTATTCTGGTAAGTTTCTATTCCATGGCTGTATTTCAGCATTTTATAGACATTTTATACGTCATTCAATCCAGCCCATATCAGCTCCCCAAAACCCCCAAAACCCCCAAAAACAAGTTACTCACCAACAACCAACAGGTACGAAGCAGACCACGTCTTCTCCCTCCCAACAATCTACTTCTTCCTCGCCACAATCGCCCTCTTCACCATTGCTCGCTTCGCCTCCGAATATGCTCCCCCACGCCTCTCCCGCTCCAGCCTCTGGCGTCGCTCCGTCGCCTCCATGCGCTTCCTCTCCTACAAGACGTTTCGCATCCGCAACCACAACTCGCAGTCCCTCGGCGCCTACATGCTTCTCACCGTCGGCATCATCTTCTTTTCCGCCATGACTCTCGGCCCGAGACCATACTACTGGCCTACCGACGCTCACTATGGCAACTCGCCGCCCATTGCCACCCGCACTGGCTGGATGGCCCTCGCCTGTCTGCCGTTTGTACTGCTGCTGAGCGCAAAGGCAAACATGATTACCGCCCTCACCGGCATCCCCCATGAGAAGCTCAACATTTGGCACAACTGGGTTAGCTGGGCCATGTTTGTGCTCGCCCTCATTCATACCTTTCCGTTTGTCATCTTTCGTACGTGGAAGGGAGATGTGTACAAGGAGTTTACCAAGGGTGGCATCTGGCTTACCGGTGTCATTGCCCTCATTGCACAAACCTGGCTCACCGGCATGTCGATATCCTGGATTCGGTACGTTTTTGGATGCCCTCTTTCTTCACTCAATTCATCCTCTATCCCGTTGAAAACCACCAGCATACTGACTGCACCCCCCTCAGAAACCGCTTCTACGAATTCTTCAAAGCAACCCACTTCTTCTTCGCCATCGTCTTCCTCGTCTTCTTCTTCCTGCACTGCAGCTTCATCCTGACTTCCTGGGACTACATGGTCGCCGCAGTAGCCTTCTACCTCACCTGCCTCCTCTACGCCCAGCTCAAAACCTACGTCGAGCACGGCCTCAAGCACAAGGCCTCCCTCCGCCTCGAAACCCCCCATTCCCTACGCATCTCCGTCCGCACCCGCTCCCCCTGGAAGCCCGGCCAGCACGTCTTCCTGCGCTTCCTGTCCGGCGATGCCCACGCCCTCACCGCCCACCCATACACCGTCTGCGCCATGCCGCCCCTCGACCACCCCCTCAACGGCGGCGACCTCGTCTTCTACGTCCAGCCTCGCGGCGGCCTCACCCGTCGCCTGGCCTCGCTCGCCGACAAGTCGCCCAACGCCACCGTCGGCGTGCTCCTCGAGGGTCCCTACGGCGGCATGCCTGCGCGGTGGTCCAAGGGCTTTGACCGCACGCTCCTCGTCGCCGGTGGCTCCGGCTGCGGCTTCACTCTTGCGCTGATAGAAGACTGGATTCGCCGCCGCGAGTCGTGCTGCGCTCAGCTGCATGTTGTCCTTGCCACGCGCGACCCGGATATGCGCATCTGGTACACCGAGGAGCTGCAGCGGCTAGCAGCGTACCACTCTGTCAAGAACCTGACCGAGATCCCCGGGCTGACGATTTACCTTTACGAGACGGGTCCCGTGCCGAATGCCGGAGGTCTGCCGCACTCGGAGTCGCCGTCGTCGTCGGATGCAACAGACGATGAGAAGAAGATTGCTACCACTAGAGATATGAAGCGGCTTGCGAATGCAGAGACGAGCTCGGTGGCGTCGCTGTTTGGCGTCAAGTTTTTCCGCGGAAGGCCTGATACGGCTGAGGCGGTGAATGCGCTGGCCATCCAGGAGGATGTGTCTGTTGGTGTGACGGTTTGTGGCCCCAGTGGCATGGTGTACGATGTTTCTACTGCTGCTGCGGCGGCGCAGAGGAGGATTGTTGCTGGGAAGAAGGGTGCGTCTGAGCTTTGGCTTCACAAGGAGGCATTTTCGTACTAGAGTTGGCAACGAGGGTGGTATATCACTTTTCCTATTGTTGTTGTTGTTGATAATTAGCATTGCATACAAAACATACCCCGCTTTAATCATGATAAAGTCATCAAGACAGAAGCTTGTTTACTATTACATTTTACATTCATATACTCGTACATGACAGAACAGCATAAAGCATCAAGATGGAAAAAATAAATTAGTCATCATATTTTACATTTGTATACTCGTGTATCACATACCAGCACAAACTGTCACAAGCCATCAACATGGAAACAAAAATGGTCATTATCTTTTACAGTCATATACTCGTACAGAATCACGCTGACGGTCCCAAACACGCTACTATCAATCCACAATAACCTCCTCCCCAACACTCACACCAGCCGGTCCATCACGGCCTTGATGCATCATATGCGCCCCAAAGAATACCTTGCCATCAAACCGCCTCGTCTTGCTCAGCGTCACAAAAGGCTCGACATTCTTCTCTCCCGTCTCCTGATCCACGCAGACCATATGGCACCGTCTGCATGCGCCCAGCATGACGAACCTTTGCGGTCCGATCCGGACCTTTTTCCAAAAGTCTTCTGCAAAGGCACTCGGCATTTGCTTCTCCTTTTCTCGAGCTGCATCACCCGTCAAACCCTCCAGCACAATATTTGCTCGAAAAGACGCTTCTGTTACCGGTGTGCCGCCACGAGATACAATCTCCTCATTGAGTGCGGCCACGCTAGCAGTGTGAATCGCTAGGATCGGACTCTCGTTTGCAAGTAGCATCTTGGCTTCCTGCCTCGTGTCTTGTTGTTGCCCTTGGTTCTGTTCCGTGTCTGAATCTGGCGGCGAGGGAATGTCATCCGGAAACGATCCAGGAAGTAGTCTCTGCATCACGTCGCTCTGCTGATGTCTCTGCATCTTGACCTTTACCGTGCGGCTGCTCAGTCCCCTTCCACCCGGAGGGAATCTAGCCAGTACACACGGCACATCTAGCGCTGCAGAGAAAAAGTCGTTGATTTCTTCGGAGTTGTATATTTGCGTAGAGATTTCATCGCCGCACACGCGGGACGATTTTTGGCGGCAGCTAGTCTCGAAAAGCGCCGGGTTTGCGGATAGAGGGATAGAAATTGTGTTGGGGATACGCTTAGACATGGTGCCGATGTATTCCACGCGTAAGACGCCCTTGGTAAAGTCGAGATGTGGCCGTAATAGAGCCATCTTTGTGTATCGCTTCTGACTGAGTGCTTGGCCGGAGCCACGGTGTATGAGACACCACTCTCGATCCCAGGCGAGGCCCTCCGGTCTAACATCCCACGATACGCCGTTTGGTACGGTGAATCCGCCGCAGCTTTTGATTGGGTATACTGTAATTGTCTTGACGCGTAGTGAAGGCTGGCCCACTGGGTTGCTGGTGGTACGATAAACCTCTTCTGGTTTCTTCTCAACTGGTGCAGGCTCGACGTAGAATTCGCGCATAAATTCCAGGAATCCATCGACATCGGCTCGAGTACTCATCGCTCCTAGACTTGCTCGAATAACCCCCACCGGCTTCCCATTCATGAGGTCATTATCCATTCCGCAGCGGAATCCAGCCGAAAAGTTCTTCTTCATCTCCCACGGCTCCAGCTCCAGCGCCGACATGATGCCACCAGGGCTGCACAGTCCGCCGGTTCGTACGTGGACTTTTTTCAAAATAGCCAGCTTTTCAAACTCGGCCAGGCTCACCCATGCGCCGACGCTGCTGCGGATATTAAATGAAATGACTGGTCCGGTTCCCAACTCTGCCGTCGCTGCATCCGCGCTATACAAAGTGCAAACTTGCTGCCCGTTTCCGTGCTGCAGACTGCGTAGCCCGTCGTACATTTGACGCGTGAGATGTGACGTGTGTGCTGAAACTCGGTCCATGGATCCAAATAACTCCTCGTGCGCTGTCAAAGCTGCACCAGCCGCCATAATGTTGTGAAACGGCAGCGTGCCATCCTCCAGACGCTCATGTAAAAACGCAGCTTTGCGCGCATGCCACTGCTCTTTCCCACATACAACCATATCGACTGTTCCTCCACCAAAATACTTTCGGGACTCAAAAACCTCCTCTGCAGACTTGCGAACAATCAAGGCACCAAGGTCCGGGAATCCAAAGATCTTGTATAGGCTCAATACCGTAAAGTCGGCGGTGTAGTCGGGATGCGACATGTCGAGTTTAGAGGTGGCTGTAAAGGACGCAACGTCGATTAATGTGTAAATTCGGTGTGCCTGTGAATTTTGTTGCCCTTTAATCTTGCCGGCCCAGGACAAAGGGTACCGCTTCCCATCCATATGCGATTGGGCTGTGTATGCGAATAGTGTTGCAGATGCTGAGTCCGTGTCTTCTGAAAACGGGCAGCTTCCTCCAATCCAAGACTGTACTCGCGTATCGTCCAGAGAAACGCTATTCTTCGCTTCTTCTCGGGCGCCTATCAAACTGGTATGACAAGCTTGGTGGTGAACATAGTTGTATCCATTTGGCAGACCGCGCAAGCCGTCGAGGACCAGTTTCACACCGGCCGTGGTATTGGCAACAAAGACGAGATCAAACTCATCTGGATCCGCGTTGAAGAAGTTAAGCAGCCGTAGCCTGATGTCGTCTACCCGCGTGGTTGATAGCTGTGAAGGCCATGACCCGGAATGGGGGTTACCATACAAGCCATATGTCATATCCGCCGCAAAAGCATCCATCAGCGCCTTTGAAGGCACTGTTGACCCTGCATGGTCAAGATATATAGAGTCTGAATCATAGATTAGCACATTTGGAAACACAGTGGCTCGAAAATGCCGTACCTTGGAGCATCGGATATTGCCGGCTGCGAAACCGTTCCACGGCCTCGTTGTAACCGTTGCCTGTTGTGCCGCTCATGATGTCTCGAGGATAATATAGATAATCGTAGAATAAAATAACGAAAAGCAAAGGGGTATCTCAGTAAAAACAAAAAGACAAAACAAAGCCGTCCAGTCCTGGTGGCGAGCCGGACAAAGTGGCAGCGCGTTGCAGACTCGTCAGGCTTGTGATAACGAAGCGTCGCCGCTCTGGACAGAGTTCTAGTAATGTGTAGACAGGATAATAAACGGAGGTCCAAAGGCAAGAGGCAAGCTATTTGGGGGCCCTCATCTTTAAGTACACCCGTGAAGTAAAGATGGTTTTTAAAATCAGGGTCCGATGCAAGAAATCCGGGGTATAGAAGGAAGTGAAGCCCGTTTGCCAGCAGTGGACGGACGTTTGAGAGTTTTGTCGGCCCATCCGCCTCCAGTGGCCTTTTTTTGGTGGTCGGTCGACCCCGTGCACCCCCGGAGTTCGCCACCCTCCAGCAGAATCTCAGTGGGCGCAACCCAGCAAAGCTACCAGGCGGCACTGCTGCACGCCCGTCCCACACGGACGGCCTCGCTCTTTAGCGGGCGACGGGTGAGCGTCAATTCCCCGCAAAACTCACACCAGCCACAAGCCAATTAGAGTCCATTGGTTCATCATCTACCACCAATCGAGTATCACCACCTGCATTTCCACAGTGTGGCGGCCACGTTTTTTATTTTATTTTTTATTTTATTTTTTTATGTGAGGTACATTCAGCCACTTCAGCTTCGAACAATTCTTGAACCTCTTTTCTGTAAAATTGAGGGCTGTGCAGGGGGTCGCCATTCGCGAATAACCTAAAGCGCGAGCTGACTGTTGATGGTGCAAAGTAACCTCAACTCCCCAATATTTACGAGGATGCTAATACACGGAAGGTGGCAACTAGAAACTGATATTTGCTCAAACCTGGCTTTCAGTATATAGGCGAGAGGCGGTGTCCGAGTGGCAAATCAAGCTAGGAATGCACTATCAAGTATCCCGTCGCATCCAATGTGGCTGATATTCCGGCCTCGTCCTGCGTGACGCACAAAAGCTTCAACTGTTGGTCAATCTATGCAACAGCAACTGAACAACGGTTATGCAACGCAGCGCCACGCCTTTCCTACAAGTTCCTTACCTTACCAGCATACTATACCACAGTCGCCATGGACCGCGCCAGCTTCCAGAGCCATTTCTGCAGTCACGTTCAAAACAACACGGCCAAATATATAACAACATAGTAAAGTATTGAAAATGGGTTTGGTTCATCTGATTTACACTCTAGCCTTCAGCTCCACGCCTTCAATTCGCTGAAACGTAATTTCCACAATTCCACGGTTTTTCCTACCCGCCTCCGCCAACAATGATAATCTGCTCTAGGATGGCGACTAGTATACAACGAGACCTACTTGAAACAAATGATTCCAAAAAAAAAGAATCCTCTATCGGCGGACCTTGGTCTCAGCAGGGGGGTCGTAGGCAATCTTTCTCGTCTTCAGGTAAGACCACTTGTAGCGCTTGACCCAGACACTGAGAGCCCATAGCGTGGCAGTGACGGTAAGCACCTTCATTCCCATCTTCTTGCGCTCGTCCATCTCGGGCTCGGCAGCCCAGTTCAGGAACTCGACAACATCCTTGGCCATCTGCGA
The DNA here is from genome assembly GCA_002242745.2 of Lecanicillium sp. LEC01. Taxonomy (NCBI): domain Eukaryota; kingdom Fungi; phylum Ascomycota; class Sordariomycetes; order Hypocreales; family Cordycipitaceae; genus Lecanicillium; species Lecanicillium sp. LEC01. Next base: position 78,532 of record NIWZ02000078.1, read on the forward strand.
CGAAGAGGCAGGGGTTTCATCCTCGTACTCGACCAGGCCGTCGTAAAGGACACGGGCCATGGCAATGCCGGTGCCAGGGAAGTACGGGTTGAAGTTCATACCGGGAGCAACCTGGGCACCCGCTGGGGCCTCCTCAGGGTAACCAGTAAGGAGGTCGAAGATGTAGTTGCAGCCGCCGTGACGGGCCTTGACAATCAGGCTCAGATCGGGGGGGAGGGCACCGTTGTTGGCAAAACGAGCAGCCTCCTCGTTCTTGTAAGGTGCAGGAATGTAGTCGGCGAGCTTACCGGGGCGCATCTGGATCTCGCCCTGCTCATCGGGTTCGCCGGGGTACTCGTTCTCTTCGGCGAGAGCCTTGGCCTCGTCGACGGTGAGGATAGATCCGACAAGAGTACGGAAGGGAACACGGTCCAGAGAGTGACAGCTGGCGCAAACCTCACGGTAAACCTGGAAACCGCGGCGAAGACTATAACGACGCTAGTTAGTCACTGCTGGCGCTCCAAATCGGGGGAGGTATGTCTCTTACGCCTGGTGGTCAAAGGTCTTAAACCACTGCTCATGGACCCAGGGATACTTGGTAGGGTGAAGACTGTCGCAATCGGTTAGTTAGACCCTTTATATTGAATGGCAATTGGTCCGGCGGTTTATGCCGCATCTCGACACAGGGTCGAGACAAAGCGGCCTAACCGGTCTCCGACAATCGCGGGAAAAATAAACATACCCCTCCTCAGCGGGCGTCATGGCGTGAGCCACAGGTCCATACAGGTGGTAATACCAGGCAATGGAACCAACGGCGAGGGTGGTCGAGGCGACGGCGGCAATGTTCATGCTGGCGGTGGGTTGGGCAGCACCGGAGCTAGTAGAGGCGGCACGCTAGGAAAATAATCATGTCAGCACCTATTCTCGTAACATCAATTGTCGCAGCGGCTCGATTGGCGGTTTTCTCGATGCATTGGCGCGGGTAGTGGTCGCTTCCTCGGCAGCATCGACATGCAAGCTGGCTGGTTTTCGTGTGGCCGGGGCGTTCTCGTACCTTGGCAACGTTGACGGCACCGCTTCGCAGCCCATTGAGGGCGCGTGCCGGGCGCAAACTGGATCTTGCCAACATGACTAGCAAGTGGGATCGTAGCCGCAGGAGGAACCGCGATCAAATCGGTGGTTGGATGGGGGGTATCGATCTCGAAGTCGAGGTTCGAAAGGGCTCAGCAGGAGAGATCATGAGCCTCTCGAGAAAATCCAGCAGTTCCGAAATGGGCCGAAGCTGATTGGTCAAAGTCACGTGCTGGAAACTCCCGCAGTCCACCTATTACTCAGGCTACACTGCTGCCACCTTACCTACCTTGAGCCAGTAAAATAATGCCCCACCAAGCTTAGTAGGTAGCTGGTTAACTAGCACGCTGACCGCCCAGCTGGCAAAAGCTTCAATTGCTGACTTGAGTTCCAGCAAGCAAGACCCACCAAATTTCTCGCTGCCCCTAGCAATACCGCCAATACCGCCCAAAGACCACTGTCTAGGCCCTGCGACGACGATTTCTTACTTGCCCCTCCCCCGCTACTCATAATACATATCCAAAAGGCACACGTCTGCCACAAACGCAACTGTACAGCCTTCTGCACTCTGAATTAATTATATTTCTGCAGTTATTCGCCCCAGTCGACTTTAAGACTTTATATTCAAATACTTCGCCGTCAAGTACCAACCATGGCCGATTCAAAGAAGGTCTTTTCCCTCGAGGGAAAGGGCCTGAAGCTCGACACCGCCGAAGACCTCGAGCCTCATATTGCCGACCTCCGTGCCAATGATGTCGAAGAAGTCCGCATGCTCGGTAACACGCTCGGTGTTGGTGCTTGCAAGCTCCTCGGAGAGGTCCTTGCTACAAAGAAGAACCTCAAGGTATGTTGGAAAACAGTTGTCTCTGATACACAACGTCAACACCACCAAATACTAACGTCCATAAAGGTCGCTGGCCTCGACGATATTTTCACCGGACGACTCCTCAGCGAAATCCCCGAAGCCCTGTCCTCTCTCCTCACCTCCATCCTCAACCTCCCGAACCTCAACACCATCAACCTCAACGACAATGCCTTTGGCCTCAACACGCAAGCGCCCGTTGTAGCCTTCCTCGCTTCGCACGTGCCCCTCCAGCATCTCTACCTCAACAACAACGGCCTCGGCCCTCACGCCGGTATTCTGGTCGCCGATGCGCTGTCAGAACTTCACGCAAAGAAGGAGGCTGCCAGGAAAGAAGGCAAAGAAGTGCCCAACTTGGAGACTGTTATTTGCGGCCGTAACCGTCTCGAAAACGGCAGCATGACTGCCTGGGCCAAGACTTACAGCCTGCACAACAAGATCAAAGTTATCAAGATGGTGCAGAACGGCATCCGTCAGGAGGGAATCACCCATCTCCTCAGCGAGGGTTTGAACTCTACCGCCGAGCTCGAGGTCCTTGATCTGCAAGACAACACATTCACCATTATGGCCGGCAAGGCACTGGCCAAGGTCGCTCCCAGCTGGACAGCCATCCGCGAGCTCGGCGTCGGCGACTCCCTCCTCGGCGCCAAGGGCGGTATTCTCCTCGCCAATTCCCTGGCCAAGGGCAAGAATACCAAACTCGAGACTCTCCGTTTGCAATACAACGACATTACCGCCGCCGGAGTCAAGGGCTTCGCCGCCGCCGCCAAGGATGGTCTGCCGGCCCTGAAGCGCATTGAGCTGAACGGCAACAAATTCTCCGAGGACGACGACAGCATCGTCGTCTTGCAAAAACTCCTGGACGAGCGCAAGGAGGAGCGTGGGGGCGATGTGGTTGTCGAAGACGAGTGGGGCGTGGACAGCCTGAGCGATCTCGAGGAGCTGGATAGCGACGAGGAGGAGGAGGAGGAGGAGGAGGAAGAAGAGGAGGAAGACGTCGAGGAGAGAGCCGAGAAGCTCGTCAAGGAGGCCGAGGAGGCTCAGGAGGAGCCAGTGTTGCAGCAAAAGGACAAGACTGTGGACGAGCTGGCCCAGAAACTCGAAAAGACGCAAATTTAGATTTCGTCCTACATTTTTAAAAACTCCCTGTTCAAGTTTTGGATTTTTACACTTTTATAGACTATATACTATAACTCCCTCCCACTACCCCTTATTTAACACGCACTAGCCGTGCCAACAGTTGCAGCGCTTGAATTAATAGCATACGCCCGCCTTGGCCCAATTACGTTATACACTATTCACATGCTTCATCTTTATCTAAGAGGATTGACCGCCGTTTATTAAAAGGATAAATAAAACTATAAAGGCAACCATTTTGGAGGTCATACGCACAAGTGAAAAGCGAGGTACAGTAGGGTAGAACAAAATAAAAACATACCTTTTTCTGACTCTATGGCGGTATTGAAGGATGGAAAAATAGACAGCTAGAAAACTATTCTAGATAGCAAAAACTTGTTAGCCAGCTTGACTAGCACGAGTAAGAAAAGAAAAAAAAAGCATGAATAAAAAAAGGTGATCAAAATGAGCGAAGCAAGAAAAGAAAAGAAGAAAAAAGAGGACAAAGAAAACGTAAAAGAGAAACGACAGTAAGGGTATCTTCTTCCTCCCAGTCCAGTCCCATCCACATTATTTCCTCCACCCGTATCCCGGGGGGTTTTTTTCCATACACATTTATATATAAACGTCCATCTTATCTAACATGTAGTATTTGTGCCGAAAACAAAAACCATTCCTAGTGTCATATGTCGTTTCCTGACACTTCTTGTATATCTGGTATTTTCCGCAACCGTAAAAGCCTCGAATCAGGCAAGTATATTGGTTGGCTGGTCGAGATTACATGACATCCATGACATCAACAGCCGGTGTTCCGCGAAAGTATTCAAAAGCTCCATATTGAGTTGCCATTTCCATCTGCTGTTGCTCTCGTGCGTAGTCTGGTCCAAGGTAGACAGGGTCCGTTGCTTTGGTGTAAGACGGCTCTCCAACGGTGGATCCAAAGTGGCTATGGGCATTCATTGCCTTGTCGTTGGCCGAGTTCTGCTCCTGCTCCCGGCGCATAAGTTCTTCATACCCAGACGCCATATAAGGCTCACTCTCGGGCTGTGTCCAGTGGTCGTTGGCATTCTGCGACATGGCATTATCCATCACCATACCTTGTTCCTGCTGTGTCCTCTCATAGCGGACTCTTGCAAGATGTTCCTCCTGCTCCAAAGAGGTGCTGCTCCAGGCAAGTGCGGAGATGTTCTGGGCACCACTTGGTGGGCAGATGCTCCAAAGTTCGAGTAGTCTCAGCTTCTGCTGGTCCTCGGCAGTTTTGAAGAGCTGGATTTGCGCAGAGGTAAGGTTTGACGGGTCGACACCGTAGTTGCGAAGGATGACTTCTGGTGCAATAACATCACTTTGCGGCGGAACGGAGGAGGGCCGCTGAATCTGTTTAGGAGGTTCTATTTCTGCCTGCTCAACTTGTGGTTTGGCAATATGAGCAGAGTGGTAATAGTGCTGCGAGGCAGAATATGTAACCTTCTGAGGTGCTGTCGACTGGTCCTGCACCTGTGATTGCTGGGTGGCCTCTGCTGGCTGTAGATCAGGATTAAAAGTCATATTGCGGGAGAAGAGAGCGGTAAGCTCGTCATGCATCTGCACGTTGCCGTGTGTGTCTTGTTGGGGGTAGGCCATTGTCTATATTATTCGCAGTCAGCGAGTGCACGACATTCTCAAGAGCCATGACCGGATGTACCTGCATGCTTCTGATAGTGGCGATGTTTTGTAAGTTTGGGGTATCAAAAAAAGAGCAGATTGTCTTCGGCCGTTGTCTCCTTTATACAGAACAAAGTCCTCTTTTTTGTCTCGACGGTGGCACAAATATTTGTGAGCGTCTCAAGTGACAAGCAGATGATGCGGTGGCAAGGGCGACGCACACAAGCCGTAGAAACAGCTTGAGAACCTGGAAAGCAAAGGACAGCGATAGCGATAGCCTGGTCTTTAAAACTACACGGCGATCAATTCAAGAAGCACAGCAAAAGACGGCTCTGAAGAGTTCTGAACAATAGAGAGCACGTTTGGTCAGATATGAAAATCACGGAGCGCGTTGGGCACCAAGGCAAGGTCACAAGGGTCAAGCGGGGAGACGCGGAGTCGGTGAAAGGCGGGTGAGCGGCAGGAGAAGCGAAAAACCAAAGCAAGATAGCTTGTTCTATCTTGGAGAACGGCGTCGGATTTCGACGGAGAGTGCCTTTGGGGTTAATAGGGAAGAAGAAGCAATAAAAGAGGAAAAGATGTATAACGTTGCTCTTTTGTTGGGGAAGAGGGAGGAAGTTGGCAGGATGCTGTGCAAGGCGGCACTTAATCAGGGGAGGCAGAGGGGTCATGGGGCTTGCTTACCGCCACACACTCTCTGACACGCACACGCCAGACAAGTGTGACGCAACAGATTTAAATTCCAGGGACAGGTTTCCTGGATCGGCTCGGAGGGAAGCGGCTCTTATAAGTAGCTGCATCACATACATTTCACACACCAAAAGTTGACAGGCTCATAAACAGAAAAGTACAATGACGGTGATTTACTGACGTAGTTAAAGGCGCTATGTGCCTGAGGTTGAATAAGGAAGCTGTAGACGGGTATAAAAAAGCAGCCAGGCTTGCAGGAATTTTTACTGCTAATTCTGAAGACTTTTCCTATAGCCCATGGCTGTTTTCCCTTATTTATGTGCGGATTGCATAAGAATGCAGTGTGTAAACTCGCCGAGCTAACTCCTACGGCGGCCATATAAAAGCTACATTGTACATACAATCACCTGCAGGGTAACGCGTTATGGTATGCTCGATCAACTGGATCTGGCGGTTGAAGCAGCACGTAGAAACTGCTATATTTGTGCGCGAATAACAATGATCAATATATAGCAGAGAATTCTATTTTTCGACAATTAAATCGTTACATTCGGTGTCGTGTTGTAAGATATCGTAAATGGCCAAGTCTCTTATGCCCACTTATACGACGTATATCAAAATCACCTACCCAAACGTACTATTCATCCGCTTCAAAAATGGAAGGGAAAAAAAAAAAAAAAAAAAAAAAGGCCGCTGCATCGGGATATGTTTACTACATTATTTTTCTCTTGTCATTACCTTCTCTATTCGCTGTAAAAGAATTACTCTGCTTCGTCAAACCGGACACCGGATGGCCTTGTACATACAGAGTACCGACGTAGGGCGGAAACAAATGCCATACTCCTACAAGTTAGTTTCTAACAGGCCAGAAATACCTGTAGCTCACAATCAAGTCACCGCTCTCTGGCCGAAGCTATTTCACCTATACATGCATCATAGAGTATCTCGCTTTAATACCTATAATACGGAGTACACAGTGGACGATCTGGACGGGAGCTCCACCATCTCAATCAGCCACATAAAACGCCACATGTGGCTGCTCCATCCACATTGGCGCCTCAGGCAGTCACCCAATTGCGTGGTGGCAGACTACGCAGCTCTCGCGCTGCCTGGTGCTTGAGCTCCATATCGCAGGGCAGCTTCAAAGACGGCGACGACGAGCAAACACCCAACCCCATCTCAACAACCTCGACCCGTCATCATTGCAAAGCAACCCTTTTTCAGCACTCGCGGTGATAAATTGCAATCATGGTAAGCTCTTGCAGCGCTCGCACCAGATAGCCTAGCTTGTTGCGATGATTGAAAGCTGACATACCTGTGATGCCCGCAGACGTCGATAGGAACGGGATACGATCTTCTCAACTCAATCTTCTCGCCTGATGGCCGCAACTTTCAGGTAGAATATGCAGTCAAGGCCGTCGAGAATGGCGGCACATCCATCGGAATTCGATGCAAGGATGGCGTCGTCCTTGCCCTTGAAAAGGTTGTCGGATCCAAGCTTCAGAAACCCGGCGCCAACAAGCGAATCGGCACCATTGACAGTCACATTGGAGCAGTACGTTGGCCCCCCAAACATCCCATTGCATCTCTCTCACCCAACCCTCTGCTGACTTATGTCTGTGTTCTCTGTACAGGTCTACTCGGGCATGATCCCCGATGGCCGCCACTTCATCGACCGCGCACGAGACGAGTCGCAATCGTGGCGCCAAAACTTCAAAACGCCCATCCCCACAGCCGACCTGGCCTCGCGCATGGGCAGCTACCTGCAAGCATACACCATGTACGGCTCAGTACGGCCATTTGGCATCTCCGCCATTGTCGCCGGCGTTGACACGTCGGAGGAGACGCCCGTGGACGGCGAGGTCGGCTCAGGCCCCAAGTGCGGCGCTGGCGGCAAGGTCGAGGGCAAGAAGCACGGTGGCCCGTTTTTGTATATGATTGAGCCCAGCGGCATGTACTGGGGCTACTACGGCGCGGCCACCGGCAAGGGTCGCCAGGCTGCCAAGGCAGAGCTGGAGAAACTGGACCTGCATGAGGAAAAGTTGAGCTTGCACGATGCTGTCAAGCAGGCCGCGCGCATTATCTACATTGCGCAAAAGGATAACAAGGACAAGGATTATGAGCTTGAGATGTCCTGGATCAGCACCGTGGATGGTCCCACAAAGGGCCGCCATGTCGAGGTGCCCAAGGACCTGCGTGAGGAGGCTGAGAGATTAGCACGTGCTGAGGATGAGTCGGATGATGAAGAGGAGGAGGGTGATAAGAAGGAAGAGGACAAGATGGAGGAATAGAGGAAATGAGTGTATGCGGGAGCTCAGTAAACTTGTAATAACAACTTCCTTTTTTACCGTTTCGCAAGCTGCAGAGATATCACAAAGAGAAAAAAGGAATCCTTGGTACGATTTTAACTTGTCTATATGCCCATGTTAACCCCGTAGTGTGCTACATAAACTGCATGCAAAAGATTTCCTTTTTCTAGATATACAACATTGAAGTCAGCGCTCCCAAAGTTTACGACGATTGAGCCTGCGAAGCATGGTTCTGGCACCAGTTATTCCAATCTGCAAAGAATGAGGTCTGCAGCTTCACCTCACCCAGCACCCATTGGCTCTGCGTCTGCGCATACACAGCTGCAGCCTGCTTAATAGACTCCTTATCCTCCACAAACATGGACGACACAACAATCAAGCTCGCCGCACTCGCCGCCTTGGCATACGCATGCGAGTTATCCTGTCCCGCGGCATCATGCACCTCGACCAGCAGCGGCAGTAGGTCCGACTGCTCCTCCTCCTCCTCGTCTTCGTCTTTTGCCTCCTTAGTAGAAGAAGAAGTTGTTGTTGTCTTATTACCGCGAGCCTTTTTGATACCCTTTTGATAGGAGAGGATAATCTCGCACGCGCGGCTGGCAAGCGGCTTGGTGCTCGTTGTGCGCATCAGGTGCAGCAAGGGGAGAAGCAGCGAGTATGCCAGCGGGCTGAGGGCCTCGTTGCGCACGTAGATATCTAGCAGGTCGAGAATGCGGTGCTTAAAGTTGACGACGGACTGTTTGGCGTCTTTTTTCTGCTTCTTGGTTCCTGTGCGTGACTTGAGCTGCTTGAGCATCTCGGCTACCTTGTCGTCCATGGCGAGCATTTGCGAGTCGGACATTTCCCCTTCCGAGGCTGACGAGGCGGCGTCCGCGTCCTTGTCTAATCTGTGGGATTTGAGGAGAGTGCCGAGCATTTGGTCTAGTTGTTCGGGCGAGTCCCATTCGCCTTTGTTTTTGGACGGGTTTTCGGTCGGTTCTTCCTCATTATCATCATCCTCTTCTTCTTCTGAGTTGGACTCTGAGTCAGATTCATCTTCAGCTTCATCGTCTGACTGGGAGCCTTCGTCGTCGGATTTGGATCCCAGATTGACAAATTCGACATCGGAGCCGACCTCGAAATCAGAAGCGTCATCGAGGTCAACAACGTTGTCATCACCGCCTTCTCCCTCTTCTTCGTTGTCTGACGGTTCGGCCGCGTCCACCATCATTGCACCGTCATCTTCGGTATTGAACAACTCCTTTTGGCCCTTGGTACTTTCTCCGGATGCCAACGGGTCAGTGAGCAGTTGTAGCCCGTCTGCGGTAATTTGGCTGGTGAACGCACCAAACACTTGCTGTGAAACCTGTCGCATGAGTGTTGACGGGCGTGCCACCATAGACAGCAGAATCTCAACCAGCAGCCCTGAGCTACCGGTGGCCTCGTCCCCGAAGCCGCCGTTCTTCAGCTTATCGTCGTATTGTGCCAGATCGTTGAGCGTCTCCATAGCATCTGGGTCCTCGTTGTATAACTGAAAGATAGAAATGGCATGCAGCATTGCCAGCGCCCGCGCCAGGCTGCGGTCTACCTCAGACTTTGACTTTCTCTTTAGTAATTTCTGCATTCGCTTGATGGCATCTGCAACAGCTGTGCGAATTTCATCATCCATTGCCACCGAAGAAGAATCTATGGATGAAATGGCATCACAGAAAGCGGAATAGTCATCGGCGCGTTTTGAAAGCTTAGCTAGTGATGACTCTAAACGCGAGCGGCACAGTTCTCGAACTTGGTCTGTCAAGATAGCGGAAGGGATTTCCTTGGGTTGCGAATAGGCAATTCTGGACAGTTCTTGAAGATATAGCCCAAAAGAGCCCTTGGAGTCATCAGATTTTTCTGTGCTGGCGGCCGCGGAGGCATTCAGCGCCTTTGACAGGTAGTCGACGTATGTTCGCAAAATAGAACGAGCTTGTGTCTCGCTCTCGTTTTGCAGTTCAGATGGCGAGATTTTCAGAACCTCCAAGACCTTTCTCTCATTTACACCGCTCGATGCTTGCAGCAGTTTGTCAACAGTCTTGGTTGACGTACGCTGATCAAAGTTATAAGCGCCATTCTTGCCAAGCAAGTTCTTGAGAACGGTGACAAGAATTTTGGGGTGCGCCGACACGGTGTTCTCCATGGCCTTTAGCGCTTTTGTCGCAGCTCTGTTTAAGTAACGGTCTTCCTTTGCTGCTTGGTTCATGAGGCAGTTCATAAAGTTTTTGCTGAAGAGCTTATCGACCTTGGACTTGTGCTCGACAAGGCCCTCGAGCAACTTTTGGAAAATCATAAAACCCTTGAACTTTTGTCCATCGGTAGCATTCTTTGAAAATGATCCATCTGATTCATCGCATGTTAGTTGCCGGTCAGCGTGAATTAGAGACGACGTCACTCACCATCAACTACTCGTTGCCAAAACTGTTCAAATTCGTCGGCCTTGATATCCTCGTTGGAATAGTAGGCTAGAATAATATCCCACACAAAGTGCAGCTGAGCCGTCCAGTTTGCTTGTTTCGCAGCACCACCTCGTCCCTTGTCTGAAGTATCTTTGTCATTGGTGTTTTCTTTTAGCACTGCAACAAGGTCGCCCAACGTCTTGGTCGCGAGAGGGTGACGCCACGGCCTGACCTTGATGGATGGATACCGATTCAGCGCCGTAATCCAAATAGCCACACCATCAGAAGTCTTTGCCAGTTTGGCGTCAGCGATATGCTGCAAAGTTGTTTCCGCAGTGCGCTCGTCCATCTGCTGGATCGCCTGGACAATGATCCAGCCGCATTGCGATCGAAGCCAAACCTTCTTCTGAGCAATCTTCAAGAGCAGATCTAGTACCAATGTCCACCGTGAAGCTTCAGCAGCAAAGACCACCTGTGATCGAACAAAGCATTCGATGCCAAAAAGCTGGCCCAGGTAATGATCTCGCTCCTCTTGACCGGGGATACTACCAACGGGCTGGGTCTTGTCCATAAGGATGCGCAGAGCCTTCTCAAAAGTAAGTCCCGAGTAATGCGCGGCGGCCTTGTCCTGCTTTCCGAACAGCTGGTTAAGCAGTTCGGTGATTACAAGACTGAATCCAAGCCTAGACGCATTGCGACCACTTGCGAGTCCGCGGAACAATCGTCGATCGAAATGGCGTTCAAGAACAGGCTCCGGGACCGGCTCGGGGCCGAGAAGGCTGGATATAATGCAATCGGCCGCGGCAAGTCTTTCGCTTTCGTCTTCGCTTCCGAGGAAATCGTAGAGGGCTGCCTCTCGCTTGCGTTCTACACCAGTTGGAGTCTCGACAAACGGACGCTTCTCAATCTTGGTTACGGGAACCGATGCTGCCTCGTTCTTTGGTTTCTTCTGCCCATTGGGTCCTGCCGCAGGGCCGGCACCGCGCTTTCTTTTTCCTGCCATATTGGGAAAGCAGAAAAATTCGAAAGTGACTCTTATACAAAAGCTCACTAAATCAACTTTGGTCTATCAAACGCCGTCACTTACATCCATCTACATTCTACAAAAAAATCCCAAGAAACATAATTTTGCCCCGCCTGGCCGCCTGCCTGAACTGGCCGCTAGCCCCACCAGTCTCGTTCTTGTCCCGAAAGAGCTGAAGACATGCAGCACGGGTCAATTGAGTCACGTGGGAGCGTGCATTGAATGGTGTTGCCGCGACGCGCTTTAGTTTGTTTACTTTCAGAGCGTGACTGAGGGGATGTCAACAGTACAACATAAAGCCTTTCCTACCTGGGGTACTCTTCTTTGACGATCAAACCACACCGCGTGACAGAAATCTAGGGATGAAGATGCGGTGAAGCAAAGAGGAGCTACGCAAAGACAATGCGACGAATCGTAGAATTAAAAAAGAGTTTGAACCCGGAGCCCCATTGCCGTCTCCTTTTTACCGAGATGGTGTGGTGCGACTGTGTCTTCAGTTGCCCTCGAGCTAAATGCGGACATGTGTGTGTGTGTGTGTGCCAGTGTGTGACTGCACTGCCCAGCTGGATTTTGCTGACGCCTCAGTGGGGGCATCAATTCATGGACAACGGAGGAGGCGGCATTGTGAAAAACAAGAGGCCAAAGTTTCAGGACGCTGGATATGGACAAAAGCAGGACGCCCGAGCGGCTGATTGTGGATGCATCGAACGCAACGGGACAAGGCTCGACGTCGCAATGTAGAAAGATGGGCGGGCTTCGTGCGCGCAATGCTTTGCTACAGAGGATGATTGGACAATTAGAGAAGAGGACAAGGCCCCGCAGCTGCAGTGTGATGATGAGTCTTAATTGCTTTTGTGCATGCCCTGTGACGACAAAGAACGGCGTTTTGGTGTGAGGACAAGGATGCTCCGAAAGAGGGGTGTCATCAGGGCGGCAAAGTAAACAATCCAGGACCGGAGACCGACGAAAAAGAGTTACGAGATGCGAATAATAGTGGCACAGCAAAAAGCCATCATCAGGGATGTAAGCTGCCCCACGGCTTGAGCCTCGTGGCATCGTGGAACGAGCATGGCTTGATCAACGAAGGAGCGTGGGCGCTGTCTGGGTTACGAGTACTCGCTGGAGCAGATGGGTGCCGAGGGATTTTCTAGACTGGTTTACGAGTAATTACTACTCCGCGTATCCTTATATGGCAGTGGCCCCATTGTAGAGTGTTTTTCTTCCTTCGGCGGAGACGCCGGCGCAAAAGCCGAGAGCAAGAAATAGCAGAATATGGCAACATCATTCGATCCCATCAACGGGCGGGTACACGACCAATGGTCGATGCGAACCGCCGTTGACTTTGTTCAGTGGCTGTGACGAATTGAGCGAAACGCCGTTGTACTAATGCACATTGGGCATTACTGTTGATTATCATCCGGGCCAACGAGCAAAGAGAAATAAAAAATAAAGCCATCCATGACGCTTGCGTGTCCGAAAGACTGGGGAAGCAGCAAGCGACCGACCGGGTACAGAAGGGATCGGTGTATTGGTCCTGAAATCGGCGATGAGGAGAAAACTTCAATGAAACTCTCGGAACCCATGACGCTGATGCCAATGCTTACCCCGGTCCATGCATGGTAAGCTGTGTAGGAGTACTCACTCGTTCGCTGGGCTGGCTCGTGTCGCAGATTTTCTTTGTTATCAACGTGCGACGTGCGGGCGTAGGTAGAATACGACGTACTGCTGTGCGAGTGTCCAAATCGCGCTACTCGTAGTGATGATTATTGGATGTACCAGCTTGTACCTACATCCTTACCATGACTACGGCGTACTCGTACTAGCACGTCCGTGTTGCCAACCTGCTACGTCTTATGGGCTAATCAAGTAACAAACAACATTGCGTGAAATGAAGGGAAAAAAGCAACGGCTTCAAAGGTTCTCTGTATCCGTAGCCGTAGCATTGAGTCGCCGCAGTAGGTTAGACTTTGACGATCAATGCTACGCGGAATGCATCAGCAAGGAAAGAGAAACACCAACAAGGCCAATTTCAGCACGGTAGGATCGCTTTCGGGTTTGAATATCAAGCAGTGCGAAATAGGTAGTTATGCTGAAGAATCATTCGTACACTCATACGCGCACGCGCCTTGTTTGCTGACGAATCTCTTTACCAGCGCCCTTCTCAAATCCATCATGAGCCGTGCATGCCTGCAAAAGGGCACAGCGAGCATCGATATCTAAGTCAAAGGCCGTCTAGGGCGCATAACTCATAAGAGCAGTATTAAGCTGTCGCAGGCCAAACTTTAATTCCGCAGCAGATACATACGAGCAACTACACATGTAATATTCAGACTAGACTGAAAGCTTACGAGTATTCACAGCAGCCTCTGTACTCGCCTATCACAATGTCTGCCGCTCTCCCCTACGTCACCCAAGTACTGGTTCACGCGTGTTTTCTTTTTTTCTTGCGGCGTTTGTCTAAGCCTGCTGTCGACGAAGACTCACACATGGTCTAGATTTCTGTCGCATGGTGTCGGCACTTTCAGACGCCACCCTGTCTGTTATTACCGTAGCGCCGCCCCCCAAGAATGACATACAGATGCAAAACACGGCTGCAGGCTGTATCTCGTACGGTTTACACAGCGGACGCAAGGGATAGACCAGCCGCGCCAAGGTCACGAGCCGTGTTAAAGACTCCATCGCAAACTGAACAAGTAATTACAGCTGTTTGACAAGCGCAGTGGTCCGCGAGCTGGATGAATGGATCCCAAGGGAGGATACGATAGAGGGCAATTTCGGCTATCTGCCCTTGGTTGTCTCAATCGCCAGAAAACCAACCGGAGAAAGCGCCGCGGCGGCAAGGATCCAAGTGTGCGGCTCAGCGGTTGACACACGGTAAAAAAAAGAGAAGAAAGCCATATGTAATGCGAGGGGGAAGAAAGAATGAGATTGTTCGTCTGGTTAGTGTTCAAGAACGGGCCCCATGAATCGCGCCATTGGCTGGCTGTAAGCGCGGGTGGCACAAATGCGGGAAACAATCCCAGCAAATGCGCAACATGAAAAGCAGCATTGGCTGGCTCGCTTTTATTACACTTGCAACGTCTGTACGAAGCGAGTATGTATGTGCGTTGTTGTTTTATTTTGACAGGAGGTTGTTGGCTGTTCGCCTCACACGGACTATTAATTGCCTGACAGGGCGCGTAAAATATGTGGATAGTTGACGGCCGCCCCAGCAGAAAGAATATGTGAAAAGCCAAAAGTGCCCTTTGTCGCGGCTCGCGTGAGTAAGCATCGTAAGGCCAACAATGTTCGAGAAGAAACGTCCAAATGCGGCAAGAGAGAAATTCCATTACTAAATATGTACGACCGTACCGCGATTCATGGCACGGTGCCAGACTGGAATCTCACCAAAATGAAGGTCCTCGCTTCATGCCAGCTCCTCGGTCGGCGCGCAAGAAACTAGTACTGAACGGGTGTTTCAGCCAGTGATGTAATAATGTACTAACCCCGATCGATCAGCAGCTGGAACACGGGTTCGTTCTACGAGTAATGTCCTAGACTTATTACGTTTTGGTTGCACTGGTAGTGTAATTCCGGAGTGTTGGACCCCGGTATAGGATTCAGATTTACACAGAAGTCTGAGGTTGAACGTGGGCTTTGTTGTTTCTGGTCGGTTGCCATTTTGGGAAGCTGGCCTAGTGCTGCTTTTTCATTTCGGGGGCGGGCTCTCCCGTGTCTTGCTTGTCAGGGTCGGGTCGCCTGTCGCGACTAACACGGGCTGAAGACCGTCGAAATGCGGGTTAGAATTGCAGGATCGCCTATCACAATTAGGTGGAATACGTCTTTTGGTTCAGTTTACGCGATTATTAAAGGTGCTGTACCTTGTCTGGTTCCTGTGCCGCGTCTTGGTCAGCCCGTAGGCCGTATACTCGTAACGTGGGGTTTACTAGGATGTTTTCCAAAAGTCATGTTACAGACACACTCTGTCTCTTCCAACCTCAAGACGAGAACAATTAGACGCTTAGAAAAAGAAAAGTTCCACATCTATCATAAATGGTTGCCCTGTCTACAATTTTGCCACCCGGCCTAGTTCCTACTACGAGGTAAATAAGACGCATTTGGCATAGTCACCGAGTTGGCATGCTCAACTACCCGGCAGCACGTGTTGGTCGCCCGTGCCGTTTTGAAGCTGAATTCGGGGTCCAGCATCCGTTGTGCTATTCACAAATGCAGTGAAATAGGGCTCCTGATACGAGACACGTTATTTAACGAAAGAAAAAAAAACTTGAGACGTAAAAATAAACGCCGAATAAACCCTATGGTGTCAGGCACAGTGGCTCCAATTCCAGCTGGACTGTAAGCGAGAAACACTTGTGGAAAGCAGTGTGCATGTAATCTCGGTCGTTTGCGCGATGTGCCATAGCTCACTCGTCAAAATGTGCGCGTAAAAGGAAATAATATCGATACAACGATACGTTGAATCTGAGTCTTGAGCCACTTACAGTGCCATGATTTCAGTCGGGCGCGTACAATATACGTACAATACTGTGCTAGTAGCCTCGCAAGGGAGTTACGAGTAGCATTTGTCAGTTCTCGTAAAAGCGGCGTGGAGAAAGTAGCCAGCCCGGACACAAACCTGTCTGGTTCGGGGTTCACTCTGGCGTGGCCCCCACTGCGGCGCGAGATTCCAGGGCGGATGGAGACTTTTCTTCTTCTGTGTAGGTAATTACGAGTACTCGTAGTCTCTGCCCGCTGTTCCTTGGTCCTGCTAGCAGCTACTACGGCTTGCCATAGCTACGCTACGCTACAGCAAGCTCAGACTGCCGCCGTGGTGACCGGGTGGTACTTGTTCGTTCTGACTGGCGCTTTTGGATGGAACCCCCGAAAGTGCCCCCACTAACACATCCCCCAAAGAAAAAGAAGAAAGGCCCCTCTGCACATCCTTTTTGTCTAATACGTGGGTGGCGCGAAGCTACTGGGGGGCTACGCCGCAGCAACGAGCCCACATACCTAGCTTGGGGCGACAGGTGATGCATCTCCAGGGCAGCGTCGCATCCACAGGCATCGTGTCCCCTGGCCATGAATGGTGCAACAGTGGGGAACCTCCCAGCCCGGCTAGCTGAAGACTTGCTTGTGCCCAGCGCTTATTTTTGCTTTGCTTTTTTGGCCTCGCTTTGCCGTTCCGTTCCCTTTTCCTCGCAACAGCAACCATCTTGCAGGGGTGGGTTGAAGTTCCGAACAAGGTAGAACGGTACCTTGCTAGGCTTGCATCGTGGCTGGCGTGCTTCAGGTATCTGTGGGTGCTACC
Source organism: Lecanicillium sp. LEC01 (assembly GCA_002242745.2). Classification (NCBI taxonomy): domain Eukaryota; kingdom Fungi; phylum Ascomycota; class Sordariomycetes; order Hypocreales; family Cordycipitaceae; genus Lecanicillium; species Lecanicillium sp. LEC01. The sequence goes on from NIWZ02000078.1 coordinate 94,919, forward strand.
ATTTGGTGTCCCCTCTACCAAACACTGCAGTCGAAGCTACCTGGTTCGCATCAAGTATCTCCCCACCCAGCCTCTACCTACAGTACCTACCTCTGCTTAGTACTTTGGGGTACCAGCAGCGCCAGCCTGCAGCAACACCTGCACCTCCCGCAAGGCTGCTCGTCAGCGCCCCGTCGATGCTGCAGGTATTTGCACCTGTAGGAAGCGTTCCCCTCCCTCTCTGACGCCTTCACCCACTTCTTCCCAAACCCAAGGCTGGGGGTTACCCTGCATCTTCGCGCCCGTACCTCGTACGCCCCAATCACCCCTAACAACCAGCTTCAAACCTCCATCCCACATCCCCCGGTGAGCCTTGCTACGCCTTTTCACCGGCCTGCTACTGCTGGTGCTCTGTTGCACGGCGACTCAAAAGCCGCTGCCTCCCGCACCGCTCCAGAAGCTCGGTCTTCTGGCCCTTGCTGGTTTAACCCCCCCTCCCTTCTCCCCTCCCCAACCAAAGAGACGCCCTGTCCTCTGCTGCGGCAACCGGCTCCCAAGGTAAGGAAAGCTTCGCTGCTCTTTTTTATTTTGCGAGAGAGCCGCCGCTGTTCGTCGACGTCGTCTGCGTGGAAGAAGAAGACGCCCAAAAGCGAATTGCTTCGATTTCGACTGCAAAAGCAGTACAAAAAAAGGCCGACTGAGTGAGAACATCGTTTTCTGCCTGCTTGCCTGCCCGCAGACACTCGCACGCCCACCCACCCACCGTCTAAACTTAGACTGCAGCAGACGAACAACAAGGCCGGCCTTTCACCGTGCACGCTCACTTGCACTTCCATTGATGCAAGGCACCTCTCCATAGAACCCACCGAAAAGCGGCCGTTCCCTTGTTCTTTTGCCGTGCTCCAGAAGAGCCTCAAAGACCGTCCCGGACCGGGGTCTTCGACAAAGCCAAAAAAAAAAAAGAAGGGCTCTGACCGTTCCACGTTCCGGCTGCGAACAGATAAATACGATTTCCTCCGGGTAATGCTCACGACATTGACCGTATTCTGTCAAATACAAATGCACGCCAAACGACTCTAACAATCGGACAAGAGAAGAAGAAGACGACGACGACGACGTCACCCACCCTGCTTGTGCACCGTTGCGTTGCCCCGTTGCTACGGCTGTGGATATTCTTCTTTTTTTCTGCCGGCTACCCGTTTACTTGGACGCACCACGGCTTCTCCGACAGCAAACCAAACCAATCCAGAAAAAAATTAAGAGGCTGTTCAGCTCTCGCAGCTTTTGCGGGATCTGACGCCTTTGCTCTTCTTTCCTCACCACCATGGAGGCTTCATCACCACTGGCGGCTCTGCACCGCCCAATGCCTGCTCCTGCTTGGGGCAACAGGGACATCTTTCGCTCCCACCACCACTTCACAGGCCCTACCTCTGGCTCGACAATCAGCCTGCGGGAGCAATTGCACAAGAGCAATTCCGACTACTTTAGTGCCAAGGACTCTCGTGGCTCCTCGCCGGCTGCTAGCCTCGCCGCCGACCTGTCCCAAAACTTTCGCCTAGACAATGAAGCGAGGTTCGTTCTTGTTCAACATGGCAACGCTGGCTTCTCAGTGTACTAACCTACCGCAGTCCGCACTTTCCCACGCCGCGGAGAGCCTTGTTCACAGCTAGCGTCATGAATGGCATGGAATGCCGGGGTATGTTGACTAGTCGTCTCTTACACTGTAGTCAATTGGCTTCTAACGTCCACCTAGAATATGTCACGACTCCTCCTCTCCCGTCCTCCTCGCCCGCCCCGTTGATCGAGCACATGGAAGTATCTCCTCTTCCTCACAAGACTCCTTTCTCGTTCCAATCAGACGTCAACTCAGCTTCACCTACCTCTACGCCGTGTCTTGAGGACATGGTACTGGACTCTCCAGCTCCTATCCCGCGCCAATCCTTGGACCTGCCAAAACCGCCATCGTTTGCAGAGTGAGTTCCGGCTTCGGTGCACTGGATAGGGTGTCCAAATTAGCTAACAAAAATCTTTCGTAGCCGTAGAATTGCTGCACCACGTCGCCCGTCTCTGACTCGAATGAAGGCCAATACGTTCAACACAGGCTCTACCAGGCCACAGGCTGAGGGTCAATTGCCGCCATTTCGTTTCGGCGGAGACCTCAGCGCCAGCTCGACTTACACAAGCTCTAGCCTGTCTCTTGGAGAGTGCTTTCTATCCGAATCACCCCAGCAGGAGCAGTCCACCGCGGATAACAGCCCTTGTGCTGCTCCGATCCCGCTCAGTCTGCGAACACGCCCTCAGTTTCTTGCGTCAAATAGCAGTAGCCCTCGACTTGGATCCCCAATGAACTATCATGCCAGGAGACAATCGAATCCCTTCCTCAGAAACCGCAAACAAGTTCGCCGTTCGCTGAGCATGTTTGAGAGTCCTGCTGACGTCATGAAGCCCAGGGCTCAAGAACGGGAGCCAATGCCGACCACGCTGAAGTCTGTCATGGACATTGAAGAAGCTCATGAGGCTATTGTTCCCTCTTTTCTGTCTGACGATCCTTCAGATACCATTCCACGTATCACCAAGGGGACAATGCTAGACATTCTGGACGGAAAGTACAACGAGCATTTTGACCAGAAAACCGTTATTGACTGCCGATTTGAGTACGAGTACGACGGTGGCCACATTGAAGGAGCAGTAAATCACAATGACAAGGAGCTTCTCACGTCGCAGCTTTTCAAGACACCGATGGGTGGCCGTAGCTTGCTCGTTTTTCACTGCGAATATTCGGCCCATCGTGCACCACTCATGGCTCGTCATGTTCGCTCCGAGGATCGCACCGTCAATGCTGAACGCTACCCGCACTTGACGTATCCGGAGGTGTATATTCTTGATGGCGGATACAGCGGCTTCTTCGCCGAGTATCGCAACAGATGCTACCCGCCAGAGTATGTTGAAATGTCTGATGAGAAGCACCAGCGCACCTGCGAAAGGGAAATGGGCAGGCTCAAAGCTCGTAAGGGCCTCAGTCGTGCGCAGACGTTTGCTTTTGGACAAAGAGGCTCTTGTCTGAATGATTCTCCTACTGGTCCTAGTCGGCCAATCTCACGGCAGCATCCCGTTGTGATGGGCAGCCTGTCGCCTATTCCGAATGAGCGGACTCATTCACGCCGAATGGCATCATACTAACGTATAACATTTCTACTGCCTGCTGAGCAGTACCCGACAGCTGTTATCGCCAACCTCCACTACTCATAATGTAGTGATCATACCAAACTGAGCTCCATGGCTACACCCCCCTTCACGCGCGGACCAGCATATAACTCTGGCTCTGCACATTGTCTATATAATCCCCGGACATGCGCTGTATATGGTCTATACTTTAATTACCCACCGCGACTTGAGCTCTTCGTTGAGCAATCGCCGGTGTCCGGGGAGACGAAAACCGAAATATCTATTTTGACACGCTAATTATCGCCATGATTGCTTCTTGTGTCTACTCGGTTCATACGCCTTTGCATCGGAATTTCTACTTCGGCATAGCTTCGCGACATTTGCTGTTTACAACGTTGATACCCAGATTTTTTTTTGGCATTATTCAATGGCTTAAACGTCTTTGGCGCGAGCTCCTGCATCATCGGCTTGCATGCGAGCGGAAATGCTTTGCTTGCCTTTTTCGACCAGACAGATATCATGCTTTACAGAAGAAGAGCAGACTACTTTCGACATGAATTTCCAAACAGGGACGCGTTTTTCCCTCTTCAGAGCTTCAGTCGTGGACCTACATTTTTGATATACGCCTTCAACGCTGATGCGACGACTATTTCTCAAGGCTTCGCGGCGCGCGTTGCCAAGAGATCAACATGATTAAACGCATGCGACCTTTACACAGACATACGCATCTTCACATTCTTGCACTACCTATACCCCTTCCTTTATGATGAACTATTATTTCCTTTATGTCTCTTGTTTCTATTCATGTTCTTTGCTTCTCTTTCTGTTCAATCCTCATTTTTGACAAAGATTCGGTTTTCACCCCGCAAAGGGGATTATGGCGTACGGCAGGTATACGCTTTTCTTCTTCTACTTTTTCTCCCCCATTTTTTTTGTTGTAGAACTAAGCTTGTTGATGAGCTGTTATGCATTTTTTGTTTTTGTTTTTCCGCGGAGATAGAGAAAGCTGTGGACGAGCATACAGGCCATGATGGAAGATGCCTTGGGTGTACACTATCCGAATTTGCATTGGGAGCGGGTTTCCCCAATAGACTCATAGTGCTTGAGGAAGAATCAAAGAGAAGTATCAAAAATATGAGCGTGTCTATTGCCTTGAGCGATAAATTACCATGCTGTAGTTGCCACTGGAGCAAGTTTTGATTGTTTTTCTATCTCGAGCCATACGATGCAGCCATATGTTTAGTTTCCTCAAAAAGCGCCAAATATCACAACTCCAAGTATGCTAACTTCAGATTCCCCTCCCGGAGCAGCGCCACCCAAAAAACCTTCAAAAAAAAAAAAAAAGAAAACTCCACGAAGATAAAAAAAAAACCATCTTCTATAGCGTGAAATCCCACTCCTCAAACGCCTTCCTAAACCGCTCCACATCCGCCGTCTCCTCCTCAACAGTCTGCTCGCAATCCTGCCAGATAACCCTCTTCTCCAACCCGAGCAACTTGGCCATGACACGGCGCCCAAACTGCAAATCAAACCGCATCTCCGACGCCAGCGGCATGACGAGGCTCTTGCTCTTAATCCTGTCGCCCTCGTCACTATCCGCCCAGAGCCAGACTCTAAAGAAGTCGCACATGGTTTCGCTCGCGGCTTGCTCTTGTAGCGAGAGCTCGCGCGTTTGAAAGGCTGGGTATTCGAGATTTTGCGCCTCAACGCGGAACGCGGCCTCGGCGACGCCAGAGGTTATGGTCTCGGCGGACAGCGGCATCATTTGCCAGATTAGGTGGATGTTGCGGTCGCGGCTGATTTCCCACGTTATGGCGCCCAGCTTGCGGGATGATTTGGCCGAGATCATGGACTGCAGGGATTCGCGGAAGCGGGTCATTTCGGCGTGGGCTTTGCTTGCGTCGCTGGATATGTCGCTTGCGTTGCCGAGCGAGGGGAGGGTGGGCGCGTGTGGGAGCGGGATGATGAGGAAGTGGCAGGGAAAGGGGATGTTGTGCTCCGCAAAAGTTGTTGACGTTGGGAGGGGCCCCTTGGCGGTTGTTATGTACGCGTCGTCGCCGATGCTGGCGCACATGTGTTGTGCGAGGTTGGGGTTGGAGAGGCAGAAGAAGCATCGGTCTGGACCTGGTGGTGGTGACCGTTGGCGGCGGTTTTTGCGTCGATTGCCGCGGTGATTGCCGCCGTCGTGGTGTGATGAGAAGCGGCTGAAGGAGTCATTATCTTGGGAATTTTGTTGACGCTTCTTGTTTCTTGAGGCGAATGGCGAAGAGGTTGCGCCAGGAGGGACTGTGTCGTCTGACTTGTTGAGGGTGAAGGCGTACATGGCCTTTGCTTTGGCTTCGTTGCCGTAGGGCGCCATGGATATAAATCGTGTTGTAAGAATGGTGTCGTTGTTGCTGCCGCTGCCTTCGGTCGGGTGGACAAAGGCTTCACGTTCGTAGAAGAAGGCATCTGGTGACGCGGTGAGGTGGTATCGTGGCTTGAGCGATGCGCACAGTTCGGCTATGCTCTCGCTTGCCGGTATTTTGGCTTTTTGGTCTGGTTCCAAAGCTGCTTTCGAGCCATTCCATATATTCGTGGGCCACATTGACGTAAGTAGAATATCTGCGCTGTTGGCGCCCTTGAGGGCCTTGGCGTCATCTTGCGTGTGGAATGGTAGGTGCTGTTCCTTGGATTGTCCACCTAAAAGATTTGGGTCCAGCTGTCCACCTAGAGCGACAATACGGAGTCCATCTGCCGTTTTTGTGATGCTGCGCTTGCCAAGAAAGTGCAGATTCGGGCAGATCTCTTCATCAGCTTCAATCTTGGCTGCGATGCGCTCTGGCAGCGGGTGATCTCCGATGGTGAAGTATGTCGGGAGAGGAAATTCGTAGCTTCCGTTGAGAAGAGAATCAACGGTTTGGTCGTCGGTCTCGGCATTGAAGACGTCGCCTGTTAGAATTGCCAGGGCAAAGGCGTTTTTGGCGTGAAGAGACGAGACCTTCTTGAGGGCTGCCTCGAGCTTGCCATTAAGGCTGCCTAGAACGATACTGGAGCTAAGAGTCAGCTTCATTGTAAAAGTAGCGGTGAAATTACAATTACATTTTCGGCGCGGCCATTGCACTCGTTGGCCGCTGGCTTGTTGCGGAAAAACTGAGGCTGCTGATGGAAAAGAGTCGAGCTGTTCGGAGGTGCAACCAGAGAAATAGGTGGTTGCGCGATAGTGAATGCGCCGAGTGTGTGATTGGGCAGTGTGGTGAGCTCTCCAGCCCCACCATCGCCTTATCGGTTTTGCCGGGTCTCTGCCGACCAAAAAATTTGGGAAACTTTTTGGTGGAGCCTCTTCAACGCCGCCGGGGCCCTTACCATTTGCGATAGCTTCAGGCGGTGCTGCTTTTTTCTTCTTGTTCCAAGTTCTGGTTTCCGTACCAGTAGGTTCTTTGCAATACCGCCAAGATGCCGTCAAAAACTTCGGGGCGTATTGCAAAGGTGCGGAAAAACAAATTCTCTACTCCGCACCAAAAGAACCATCGGTGGGAGTCGTTTTCCACCAAAATCGCCCAGTTCAACTCGCTGCAGCCTCTGCGCCGGGTCCGTCGCTACGACCTCGATAAAGAAGATGATTCGAACTCGACCTCATATTTTCAAGACAGCTTGCAGAAATGGAACGAGCTGAATATGTCAAAATGCTTTATTTCGTTCAAGAGACAGGCTCTGCCTCTTTGCGAAAGTCTGCCGCAGCTGCTGCATTTTGAGGCCCGCATTATGGACTTGTTGGCTGAACATATTTCCATGCAGGACAAGGAGGGCCTGGAGCCTTTGTTGGATTTGTTGACAGCATTTGCGCATGACCTTGGCGCACGGTTCGAGAAACACTATGGCAAGAGCCTCGAACTCATCATTGCGATTGCCGGCCGCCCCCAGGACGTTGAGGTTATTGAATGGACATTTGGCGCTCTGGCGTTCTTGTTCAAATACCTCTCCAAACTCCTCGTTCCTAACCTTTGTCCGACATACGATGTCATGTCTACACTGCTCGGAAAGACTCGCCATCCACCGCACATTGCCCGATTCGCCGCCGAAGCGCTCAGTTTTCTTGTCAGGAAAGCCGCGGCCCCGTCACACCGCGAAACGTCGCTAGCCACTCTTATGGGGCATATTCGAAACGATCTTTATAGTGTGGTGGACGACAAGCAATTCACGCTATATAACGATGGTGTCATGACCATGTTTGCGGAGGCTATCAAGGGAAGCGATGGGATGATCCACTCTGCTGGTCCTGCCGTGTTTACGGCGCTGGTTGATGCTATCCCAGGAGAGGAGAAGTCGTTGGGATTACAGTCTGTTTGGAGTGATGTGATCTGCGGAGTTCTCACAAGTACAATACATCATTGCCGCGCTGAACATTTCAGCCAATACGAAGAGGCAATCTACGAAAAGGTCGAGCAAACCGCCCTTAGCGCGCAGACTTCACCACCGGCGTGGGAGGTGGTTCCACATATCAGAATTCTTGGTACTCTTGCTGGGGTACGAAAAGGATCACGAATTAGCGACTGGAGCCGTCTCATTAAGCAGCTCACGGCGCTGTTGAGCAAATTATCGCCCGCTCCCGAAGAGCCGTCTCACGAACAAAGTCATCAGCTGTGGAATCATGCCGCCGTCAATGTGGCGATTGCCTGGCACCATGCTCCCGTGGATGCTCTTATTTCACATATTGCGCCGCTCGTACAGGCTTTGACGCGAGAGCCACTGATGAAGCTGTTTATTCCTTTTTGCTCGTACTTTTGTGAACTAAATTCGCGACGTTTCGCTAGTCTCTTTCGAAGCGATTTTCAAAAGTAAGTTGAACGGCGATCCAATTTGTGGTTACTTTCTAATAGAATATAGATTCCTCTCTGCTCATTGGTCTCATGGGTCAAACGAAGATATGCTCTGCATTTTACTGCCAAGGATGATGGAAGAGCGTGCTTTCCCACCAAGCAACGATAAGGATGCTTGCAAGCTGCCTCAGCGCTGGCAGGATCAAATCGTTTCGAAATTTGAAAACTTGGAAATTTCCCCGTTCCCGGAGCGTGGGCCATATAATAAGGATCCTCAGGTGTGGAGGGATCGTTGTCTACCCAAATATGCAGCCCTGCTTCAGATTTTAGAGCTGACAGCGGTTCATCCTTCAACAAATGCGCGGATCGCTGAGCTTTTACTTCGCAAGCTCAAGCTGGCTTTACGACCCTCTTCCACGCTCGCTTCTGATGAAGTCCACTTTATTGCCAGTCAGGGATTCCACGCCTATCTTCGCATGAGCAAGGCTGCAGGCTCAGTAGACTCGACCTTGCTGCCTCTTCTTCGAGCAGCCGTTCCACGTTTTGCAAAATCGGTAGGCTTCCTACGCTCGTATTTGGGATATGCGGAAGCGTTGAACGACCCAGACGCCACAAAGCTACAATGCACAGATAATGATGACGGAGCCTCTGATATTGACCCTGCAATTAATTCGCTTCTTGAAAATCTTAGTAGTCCGTCTCACGATCTAAGACTTGTTTCACTGAAACTCCTTCAGCGGACGGAGAAGCCTGAAGCACTTGTGGATATCATGATTCAAACTGAGGAAACCCCCCTTACTCTTGAGCATACACGAACCGTAGCGATGCATTTGCGCAAGCTCGCTCAGGATTATACCGACTTGGATGAGTCTAGCTGGCTGGTGCATGCCGTTCCTTCCTTCATGTTTGGCATGTTGACTGTCAAGCTGTCGCCCATCTGGGATGATGCTGTTGAGGCTTTGAAGCAAATAGCGCAATCCAAATTTGGAGAGGACGCCGTATCTGTCTTGGCGTTCCGTTGGATGGAGGTGCCGTCACCAAGGTGGCAGCCGCCACAGGGTGATGGCTCTGCGTCTCGAAACGCGACATTGACAGACTTCGACTGTACCGTCTTCACGGCTCTTCATAATTCTGGCGAGAATATCCAAAATGAAGCAGAAAATGCTGGCACTAAGATGCTGGAAATATTCGATGAAGCTCAGAAACTGACAGACACGACTGCCGCAAATGCGAGAAGCCGAGCATTGAAAGTCCTGAACGCCCTACCGTCTATCGCAGAGAGGCGATCTCGCCAACTCGTTCCTCACCTTCTGTGCTGGGTCAGTGACGAAGAAGAGGCTTCAAAAGAAAGCAGTGAAGAGGATGAGAGCGAAGAGCAGCAGCACAAGGAGATTTTGACTTCAAACTGGTCCCTCGCTGACCGCAAAGCTATTATGGGTGTTTTCTCTCAATTTGTCAACCCTAAAGTTTTATACCAACACGAGAAGGTGTACAATGCCATGCTGCAGCTAATGGAAAATGGTGATGCTGAAGTGCAGAAGCTTGCGTTGAAAACTATTCTGGCTTGGAAGCAGGAGGGTATCAAGGCATATCAGGAAAATCTGGAATACCTCCTTGATGACGCACGATTCAAAAATGAGCTTGCGGTTTTCCTGCAAGATGATCAATTGATCAAACCAGGCCACAGAGCTGAGCTGATGCCTGTATTGCTTCGCCTGCTCTATGGTCGTACCATTTCCAAGAAAGGTGCAGCCAGCGGTCGAAACGGCTTACAGACTACTCGACTTGCTGTCATTCGCAATCTAAGCATCGAGGATATGGGTGCATTTTTGGAAATTGCCGGTGGCAAGCTCAAGGATGTAAAGGTAGCGGGACTTTCTTCTGCGCAGAAAAAGACAATGTTTAGTGAAGTCATCATCACTGTCCGGAAACAGCTTGGTTTCCTCAACATGATTTCGTCACTCATCAACGAGATGGGCACGAACGTCGCAGGTTACGTTGAGAAGATTCTGAACCCCGTTCTTTACTGCCTGGTGTACGCCTGCAGACAACTTCGCAATACCAACGCCGATACAGATGCCACCGATAAAGCGAGTGAAGTATCATTGCTTCGAGTCGTACGGTCAACAGGCATCAAATGTCTCACCGCACTCTTCCAAAATGCACAGGAGTTCCAATGGGAGCCATACCACGATATCATAATCGACGAAGTCGTTGCTCCGCGAATCGACAACTTGCCCGTTGAGACCACACAGGGAGTTTCAGGCATGCTGCAACTATTTTCCGCCTGGTCGGTCCTACCAAAGGCGGCCCTATTCTTGGCTCCTCATGGCACATCGCTACCGAAGGGAGCGTTACCTAAAGTTGTGGAATGCATTCGCCTGGAAAAGACCAAAGACGAAGTCAAAATTTTCGTCATGGAGATTCTTCGAAATCTTGTAAAGCTTGCTGTTGCACCGGCCAGCGAGTCTGAATTTAACGAAATTATCAAGGCAGAGCTGCTTGACGCAAACGTGGAACAAATTCTCTCTAGCATCACTACTGCTCTTGAGGAGCAAACCGTCGGTCCCGCTCTTCTGGAGGCATATATCGAGACAATTCTCGCTTTTGCCACCATTGTTCAAGATATGAAGAATATTCAAGCGGTCATTCGTATTTCGAGCTTCCTGCTGAACCAGCCACCGCGAAGAGTCAGCCCGAAAGCCAAGGGCAGAATCCTCCTCATTGTGGAGAGCTTTGTTTCCATGCCTGAGGCGGCTCAAGACCAAGGTCTTCTTGAAGAAGTTTACGGCACATTATCCTCGCTCTTCAGCTACTTCAAGGACCGCGAGAATCGTCAGTCTTTGTCGCGTGCTATCCTTGCCCTGTCGCAACAGGATGCTGAAGCCGCTGCAATTGCGAGCTTGTGTAACGAGTTGAACTCTTACAAACAGGGTCGCATTGATGAACTTGACTATGACAGGCGTCTCAGCTCGTTTAACACCATCTCAGCACCCCGTGAGGTTAACTGGACACCCAAACAGTGGCTGCCAATACTCCACAATCTCATCTACTTCATTCGCGATGACGAGGAATTTGGCATTCTGGCATCAAACTCGGCGGACGGCCTTCGACGCTTCATCCAGAACACAGCCGACTGTCAGGACACCGAGACTAAAAGTATTTTTGAGGAGAAGTTAAAGACAGTACTCATGCCTTCAATATATGCGTGTGCGAGAGATCCATCTGAAACTGTTCGAAGAGAAACTCTCCGAGTGTTTGGATTTCTCCTTACGTCGATGCCTGAATGGGGACCCCTTGCCAGTTTGCGTGGTCTCTTGGGCGAAAGTGAAGAGACCACAATCGAAGCTCCGTTCTTCTTTGATCTTCTGAGCCCAGCTGTCGCGCGACAATTAGAAGCACTGAGAACCCTTGAGGCCGCCAACCTGTCCACCGAAATGGACAGCCAGAATCTAGGACAGTTTTTCATTCCACTATTGGAGCATTTCGTCCTTGGAAAAGAAGACGGCGTAGATGACCATGGTCTTGGTGCTCAAGCTACTACCACCATTGGAAGCCTGGCCATGTCCCTGCACTGGAATCACTACCGCACCACATTGCAGCGTTATATCAGCTATATTGGATCAAAACCGGAATTGCAGAAACAGACGGTGCGACTTGCTGGCAAATTTGCGGACGCTCTCGCTATTTCTCAGGCGAACGAGGCAGACGCTATGGACGTTGATGGTACTGCGGATACTACAAGCGTGAAGCGACGACTGGCGACAACCATGCCGACGGCACAGCTTTCGAACGACATTCTTGGATTCTTCCTACCTCCACTTACCAAGCACCTGCACGAAAAGGATGAATCTGAAGTCAGTTATCGTGTGCCTGTTGGTGTGATTATTGTCAAGCTTTTGAAGCTTCTACCATCAGAGCAGATGGATCAGAAACTTGCAGGAGTTTTGACTGATATTTGCCACATACTCCGTAGCAAGGCTCTTGAGTCGCGAGACCTGGCGCGAGACACGCTGGTCCAAATTTCCGCCGTTCTAGGCCCATCATTTTTTGGCTTTCTTCTCAAGGAGCTTAGGGGAGCATTGACTAAGGGCTACCAGCTTCACGTCCTTTCTTATACGATGCACTCCATCTTGGTTGCCACCGTGCCAACCGCTGGCCCAGGTGACTTAGATCACTGCCTTTCCCCAATCGTGACAGTTATTATGGACGATATCTTCGGCGTCGTTGGTCAAGAAAAAGACGCTGAAGGTTATACAAATCAGATGAAAGAAGTCAAGGGGAGCAAGAGTCAGGATTCAATGGAGCTCATCGCAAAGACTGCCTCGATTACGCACCTTATTGCGCTGGTTAGACCACTACAGGCTTTATTGATGCAAAAGGTTGATGTCAAGATGGTTCGCAAGATTGACACTCTTATGAGCCGAATTACCGCTGGTCTGCTTCAAAACCCTGCTGCTGAGAGTCGAGACTCTTTGATATTCTGCTATGAAGTCATTCAGCAAGTATATGCCAGTCAGAAGCCTGAGGCAGTGGAAAGGATCGACCCCAGGATCAGAAAGTACTTGGTACAGAGGGGCGCCAAGAAGAGCGGCTACCGCGGAAAGGGTACAAAGCACACTTACAAGCTCGTTCGGTTCGCGTTTGACATTTTAAGATCCATGTTCAAGAAGCACGATAATTTGCGAACCCCTGAAAATATCATTGGCTTCCTGCCAATGCTGGGAGATACAATCATTGATGGCGAGGACGAGGTGAAGATTTCAGCCTTCCGACTTTTGGCGGTTATCGTTAAGGTGCCATTCTCTGATGATGATGGCACGAACATCTTTAAGGTTGCGGTGCGGGAGGCTACCAAAAGCATATCCCAGTCTACTTCCACTACCACAGAAATCGCCCAGGGTGCTCTAAAGCTCTTGGCTGTGGTTCTACGAGACCGCCGCGATGTTACTGTTAAGGACGCTGCGGTTGACATGCTGCTGACCAAGCTGAAGGACGATTTTACTGAGCCCCAGTATCGGCACGTCACTTTCAATTTCTTGCGGTGTGTTTTGGAACGACGTATTGAGACAGCTACTGTCTACGACACCCTTGACCATGTTGGAGGCGTCATGATTACAAACGACGATAAAGATACTCGAGACCTTGCGCGGGGCGCTTTCTTTCAGTTTATTCGCGAATACCCGCAGAAGAAGGCACGCTGGGCGAAGCAACTTGACTTTATTGTTGCCAATCTCAAGTATGATCGTGAAGGCGGTCGACTCTCTGTCATGGAAATTTTGCACTTGTTGCTCATGAAGGCCTCGGATGACTTTGTGCAAGAGGTTGGCTCAACTTGCTTCCTGCCATTGTTCTTTGTGCTAGCCAACGATGACAGCGAAAAGTGCCGTTTGGCTGCTAGTGAACTCATCAAGGAAATATTCAGGAAGGCGGACAATGAGCGACTACAGACGTTCCTCACTCTGCTGCGGTCTTGGATTGGCAAAGAGGACAACCTGCCAGTGATGAGACTTGGTATCCAGGTTTTTAGCTTCTATTTTGAAGCCAATGATGACTCTCACAAGAACAAGAACGACTTCCGCCTCGTTGTATCTACTGTGGGCGGCCTGCTGTCACAAGGCGACATTGCTGAGCTTGATGCCGACTTGGCTAGCACCGTCATAACGACCATTCATCTGCTGAGCACGGTCTTCCCAGATAGGATGCTTACCCCGGACAATGAAGAGCTGTGGGCAAACGCTGCTCTTTGCCTCAACCACCCCGACTCCGGTGTTCGTCTATTGACTGTTCGGCTGATTGGGCTGTATCTCGCCGACTTTGCCAAGCAAGGCGCCAACAATCCTCCCGGGCAGTCACTACCTGGATCTCACGGTCTCGTCCTGGATGTCGACAAACTCCAGGACTACGTGCGTCTTGCCCTGAATGTACTAGGCGGCAAAGAGGTTGACGAGGCACTAGCCAAAGAAGCCACTCAAATCCTCATCTTCCTCGGACCCCGGCTCCCTGATGTGCCCAGCACCGAACGCAAGGACGAAGCAAAGTCCGATGACGAGGTTGTAGAGTATGAAAAGGAAGCGGAAGCCGCAGTCAAGGACGAGGAAGAGCAGCCAAGCAGACCCCGGGACCTGGGCTACCTCTTCTGGCGCCTCTCCCACCTCCTCCGCAAAGAGATCCGCCCCCGCTCGACAGCCATCACCTCCAAGATTTTCGCCATGGAGGTCCTCGAGACCATCTGCCGTCGCATCAGCGTAAACCGTATCCGCCCATCCCTCAAGCGCGTCATGGAGCCCCTGCACCACCTAACAGATCCATCCATACCGATGCCGTTTAGCGCAGACGAGGAATTCAAGGCTAAGCTAGAGGGCATCAAGACACGCGCACAAATCATGATGGACTCGCTGGCCAAGAAGTTTGGCACGGCAGAGTACAGCAAGCTGCTGCTGGAGATTCGCGAGGAGGTGAGGCACAGGAGACAGCTGCGGTACCGCAAGCGCAAGATTGAGGCGCTTGCGCAGCCGGAGAAGTATAACCGCGATAAGAGAAAGAAGATGGAGAAGAATAAGGATCGCAGAAAGGTGCGGTCCAGGGAGCAGAAGAATTTGAGGCAGACGCACAAGGCGTGGTAGATGTCATCTTGCCGATGCATATTTGGACAAGGCATACACAGGCGTTTTTGGGGAGGTGAAAATGGAAAAAAGCATTGGTACATGTATTTGAGCATAACATAGCTGTATATGAAACATTTAAAGAGTAACAAGTCTCTATTATTATATTCCCACATATATTTTTTGGGCCAAGTAGGCCGTGATATAGTTGTGTCTACCGACAGGAGGGAAGAGGGTATCTATCCTGAAATTTTTGAATCCAACGCCACAGCAAATGCAATTTCTATAATACAGCTTCAGGCAAACTAGTCACCTTTACGGGCTTCCGCTCTTCTCCGCGCTCTCAGTACCCTCCTCGTCGGGCCAAAATTCAATGTCGCCATCCTCACCAAGATTGCCCCTCTTAACAAGGCGACCCTTTTCTCTCATCAGATCCTCGACGGTAACCTTGCGATCGCCAAAGATGTTGAGGTGATCGCTGATAACATGTCTGTTTCGGCAGCTCGGGCATGTAATCAGAATTGAGCCGGTGTGGTATCCTTGCTTCGAAATGTTGTGGTGCGAGCGGTGGCTGCAGGGCACGCAGGTAAACGACATCTGGTAGTATGCCGTCTTGGCTTCCGGTCGCTCGCCCTCGCTTGCGGGGTCTTCAGACGGCTGCCAGCCTGGCGTCTGTTGCTTGGCCTGTTCCTGTTCCTGCTCCTGGGGGGTCTTGACACGCTGCGACGGCGATGGCGGGCGTGGAATTGTGTGTGCTGCGCGGACGAGAGGTGCTTGACGGGATGCGCGCGAGAGGAAGGGTTGGCGCAGAGCAGCTGGTAGAGGGTGCGCTTGACGCAGGAGAGGCGCGATGCGGAATGGTACTGATCGCGATGCCATTGTTGTGATTGGTGTCTGGTGATGCCAGATGCCGCCCGATGCCAGATGGGAGTTGGGAGATTGAAGATGCGAAGGGGGTGGGTTGGCTGTGTCGCAACTTTTTTTTTGTTGCGACGCTGACGCCGAAAGCTCTAGAAAATTATTATGGGGTGTGGCGTCATAGCTTGGAACGTGCTGTGTGGTGGATGGTGACTTACTCGCACCCTGTAGCCCGAGACAGAATGGTGATGACGGAAAATGAAACTTTAAAACTACGTACAAGGGCATGAAATTCATTTCATGAGTTAATGGATTGAGGTTAGTATAGGGAATATGAAAAGTCTAGTACAGTGGTGTATTATCGTCCGTAAGCAAGTGCATTGCGTTCCTCCTTCCTCTCGTTACTGGCTGCCCGATTAGGCAATCGGCGTTTTGAAGCGCAAGAGTAGGTTAAAGGCCGTTTCTGAACAAATATTCTACTCTGTAATTTGGCAAAGTCAACTTGAAACAGCACCCAGATATTCGAATTTTCTTCCAGGTTACCCGGTACAATCGAAGCGAAAATGCGTTTGCAAGCTACAGCCGCCATCCTCAGCCTCGTCGCTACAGTAGCCGCCCAGGCTGAAGATTTGAATCGAGCCTTTGAGACCTTGAACAAGGCAAGACTTGCCAATGGAGTAAAACCGCTATCCTGGAGCCCAGATCTCGCTGCATACGCCCAATTGTGGGCGAACATGATGGCTAGTGGACAAGTCCCGTTTGAACATGCCTCTGGGCCTTACCGACCGGAGCAGGGTGAAGTGCTCTACGTCCAAGAAGCTGGTCAATGTGACGTCTCTTACGATATCCCATTCCAGTCTGCAATGAAAGCATGGCTGTCGCAAGCTTCGCTGTATGATGGTAAACCAATTACAACCGGCCACGAGCCGTGGCTTCATTGGTGTAAGTCGAAGTCGATAGCAGGGAGCAAGCTTGACCGGCGCTGACCGTTAGCAGCCCAATGTATGTGGTCAGGCTCTGAAGACGTCGGCTGTGCGCGTGCGTACAGCATATCGAAAGCATCCAAGATATTTGTCGTCTGCCGCTTTGGCCCAGAAGGAAATGTGTAAGTTCCATCTTTTTCTAGGAAGAGGGACATTGCTGACGCTAGCTCCAGAGTCGGACAGAAGCCATTCTAAGAGGTCGCTGCCTACGCCTTGCTTTATACCTTGCACAAGCTTCGGAATCCGTATAATGAAATTCGCCAAGTATATAATTATTTAAACAAGATCAAATTATATCCTCTTTCTATTTAATTCAATGTTTTGCAGCGCCAAAGCTATTGCGCGGATTGCGGCCCTCGTGCAGGGTGGAGGTAGGTGCACCGCTAGGGTGCAAATAGGCTTATTTACACCCTAGGGTCATAACTAAGCGTTCCCAGCGTGTTATTTTGCTATATAGGTCGGCGAGAATAGCTTTCACAAGTATTTAAACTATTTTAATCCCCTATTTATTTATATATAATAATCGCGCATTACTACTATATTAATATATATATTAATAATTTTATTAGATATAATTATATTTTATTTCTTCTACTAGAGGTGCTAGCGTGAGACTAAAGTAATATAGCGGCTAAGATAGCTGGGAAATAGCTAGTATAATAGCTAGCTAACGAATTAATAGCTAGCTAGTAGCTAGCGCCTAATTTAACTAAATTACTCGCTAGTTATTTCTAATTCCTCTTCTTTTATTATAATTATTATTAATTTGAACTATAGAGACTCCCATTACTACTACCGCTAACGCCGCGCCTACTGCTGCGGCGCCCGCTGAGATTATGCCAAAGGGCGTTAACACTCCGCGCCCGGTTATAGTACGTTTTTTCGCGATAATCCATTACCTTATACTAATGACTTAATAGATTTATAAAGATAGCTCGTCTAACTATAGGCTAGAAAGAATTATTACTTATTTAGTATACTTCTCTAGCCTTTAATAAGGAAGAAGCGACAGCCGCTACTATTATAGTAATAGTAACAAGGATTCCTACGCTAGCTACGTAAAGGCGAAGTAGAAATGCCGCCTAATATAAGTTTCTTCTAAGTAATAACTAGGAATAGCTTAGGCTTATTCCCTCTTTAGCAACCGCGCCTAGATTTAGCTAATACGCCTACTTTATACCCTTTATGATTAGAGGTAGTAGATTATAAGTTATTCTTATTCCTACCTCTTTATTATACTTACCTTATTATTGCTCTTAATTATTTATTATTTATATACTAATTATCTATAGCACTTTTAGGGAGTAAAAAATGCTACGAAGGTCTTTAGGGAGGTGGCGAGGGATAATAATAATCTCCGCGAGATCTTTTTATAGCGCCTAACGCGTAAAGAGACAGACTTTAAGTTTGTTGGTAATTACGAAGAGGAAGAAGAAGGAGAGGAAGATAATAACTATTATAGCTAGGGAGTAGTGGTTAACCTGTCTAACTTTAAGATAGCGGACGAGAGAGAGGAGGAGGATAAGCTAATAGAGGAGGATTTGGCGTTTATTACAGCTAATAATAGCGAGTAATATCCGTGGTTTAGCTTAGGCTATTATTATATTACTTTCTATTTAGCTCCTCGTATTTAAATAATAGTCTGCCTATATGCTAACGCTCTTATACCTATGCCTCTAAAATCTCCTACTATATATGCCGAAGCCTACGATATCTTATAATATACCCTTCTCTTTTATATTATTCTTATTCCTAATAATCTACCTCCTCGTCGTCTCTTCTATTATAAATGCCTCTAAAGTTAAGATATAATACTATCTCTTCCTTAGTCTAAGGACGCGCTAAGCTCCCTATGCCGTATTACTTACCTATTTAATATAGCTCTAAATACTAGTTAAACTAGGTCTTTATAATTTATAATATAGCCTTAAGATTCTTCGCTTTATAATATATAGAATCGCTCCTTACTACTTATGAGGGTAAAGAATTATACTAACGCTGCCTATCCTTAACGTAATAAGAGTATATTATCTCTAGGTGCTCGAGGAGTTCTCGGTTAGTTAAACGAGGCGCTGGCGCTGGCGCTGGCGTAGGCATAGGCGTAGGCGTGGGCACACGCAGAGGCGTAGGTGTAGGCGTTCCTTAAGTCACAATCTCTATAGTGTTATTCCGCTTTAGGCATTAGCGTAATAACATCGTATAGCCTATCTAGTAGCAACGGCTACATTTAGGCTTCCTTCGAGGCTATAATTTAACAACCTCGAAGAGAGAGGGATCTCTTTAAGTACTATAGGCCGGTATATCTCTTCTTCGTATAATTAAACTACGCATTTAAAGCATATTAGGCTCCTTAATATATAGAGGTTGGCTATTACGCTAGAGATGCCACTAAGCATTAAAGTAAAATAGCCTTAGCGTCTAATTCCGCGAAATTAGGCGCTCTAAATTATGTACGCATGGGATTCTATAAGTCTGCCTATAAGCACCCGTATAGTAGCTCGGCAGAGGCCTCTCTATATCCTTTAACCGCCGCTCTTACTTATAAGCTAATCTTAATATATAGAAGGAGACCTAGCCACATATATTTATATATAGCTTCCTATAGAGGTCTAACGGTGTATTAACCTGCTTAAATTAATGTCTTAAGTTAATGGCGATCACCTGCTGCTTAGTTATATAGTGTATAGCCTACTAGATATTATTTAGATCCTTATTTAAGGTTTTAATATATCTCTTAAGCTATAAGTGCGATCCCTTAACGCGAGATATAGTAATATTACTATAATATATATTCTAATTAGTCTAGGTATATATAATCTTCTCTTTATATAGCGTTAACTAGACATCTTTAAGATAGTTAAGCTAGGCCTAATAGTAGTCCTTATATTTATTACGGAATTAACTTAGCTGAGCCTCGTATTGGGGAATTATATTAGCGTTTAGAATAGCATACTAATGCCCTTTAAATTGCTTCTAGGCCTAGTCTAGCTTCTTATTATACTACTCTTTAGGCTCTATAGTAGCTAAGATAATAGCCTACTTAAGGCACGCTTCCTTAACTACTCCTCTAAGCGATTTATTATATATCGCCCGGGTAGTATCTCGAGCCTATATCGCTGCCTATGTAATACGCTTTGCGCGCTAAATTATCGCTATTATTTCCTAGAAGCTAGCCTTATAGTTAGATAACATAGCCTTATTAACGTGCTAAAGGTATAGCTATATTTTAATTAATAGGAAGACTATATTAATAGCTATAAGCGTTACCTTCTAATTATTATAGACGAGGATTTAAGGTAGTAAGACGCCTTATATAATAAATAACTCGCGAAGTTACTAAAGCACCTAGGAATAGCTTTCGGCCTATTTATTATTAAGGAAGGCGTATATAATACTAAAGCTATTTAAGTAGGTATTAACACTAATTATATATAATAATAGTAGATTATATTTATTCGTCTTATATATATAGTCTATAATAATTACCTTTAGATATCGCTTAACTAGCTCTAAGGAAGCGATATTCGAGAATAAAATAGAATAAATACAGTTATTATTACTAAGCTAAATCTAATACTAGTATTTATTCGAATTTAACGCCGTAATTAACGCGGCCATATTACTCTCGCTATTATACTAGTTAACCTATAAGCGTTTTAGTTAGTTGTATATATCCTGCCTTATATATAGTAACTCTTGGTTTTCGCATTATATAAGTGTCTAGATGTCTCTTAGAGTAATACTAACCTTCTATAACTATAAGATTTACTCCTTAACTCCGTCTAATAACGCCCTATAGCTTAGGTGCGCCCTTTAGCTAGGACTGGGCTTATAATTATGGGAATTAAACCTAGATTCGCTATAGTAATAGACTTACTAAGTGGCGTTATTTTTCTCCTTCACGATAATTAAGAAATAGTAATCCGTGCGTTAGCTTAAGGTTCTTCAAATTCGGGGCTGCGAAGCGCTCGCTAGAGGCGTATAACAGTCATAATAGTACTTAATTCGCTTCTTAGAGGATCCTATCGTTTGTGATCTTCTAATTAAGAAGGCATAACCTCAATTAGTAGCCTAGTCTTAAATAGCTTTAAAGAGCTCATCATTCGAGCTATATTACGCCTTAGGGGGTAAATAGTCGTCCGGGAACGTAGACGCGTTTAAAATAGCTTTATTACCCACATCTA